>JAOTOM010002367.1:0-100046 GCA_034440615.1 Ashinkailepas kermadecensis
TGTGGATATGCAAACTATAATTATCTTCAGCAGCCCACCTATCACACCATCAGCTTGATATTTACCTAGGTACCTACCTAAATGCCCAATGACAATGCATGCATTCAATATTGATATGGGGAAAACGAGAGCCATGTGTGGGCAAATCTGCCAGCATATGGTACCATGACAGAGAAAAGTCAGCAAGAAGCCGCGTGGCCACTGCATTATAATTGGTATTCCTAAAATAATAAAACAGAAAGCTATGGCTCACATGACTTTTAAGCAAACCTTACAGTCATACACGACCAATGCTATACAAGAGAAATAGCCTTGACAAGACCAATGTCTCGTACGCCACAAAAACACCGTTATTAAACGCCGCAAAATATCATTATTTTAAAAGGTACACCAAAGTTCGCATTCAAACCTTGATGACGTCACAGGTTTTTATTCGTATATTGCAGAAATTGGTAGCATCAGGCAAGTTTCAATTTCACTGCATGGGGGAGTGACTTTTTCAGGCGTACCGGACCACAGAGGTCATTTGCACCACCTTTGAAGCGAGTACGTTACATGTCTGACAATAAAAGAGGGTGTTTGCGATCAAGGTGCAGGCATGTGGACGTTTACGTAAAGGGAATTTTACGTTATAGTTTGTGTGATATTTTAGGCGCTGAAGGCAGGGCTAGGATGGGGATATCCCCCTAATGTCTAGATGGCAGGGGCTTCGATTTGTATCCTTTTGTGGGGGCCAGGGCCCCACCAGTGTTGATCTTGCCCCCCCAATGTTGATTTGGCCCCCCCCCCCAATAACATTTGCTATTTTTATGCTCATAAAAAAGTTGAAGGAAAAAAGAAGAAAAACACCATGCTAGGTACATAGAAAATGTAGTTGATGTTAACCAGCACATTTTGTAATAAAAAAAACAGATTTTGGTTAGATAGTGGACTGACTCTCCACCTTTTGCTGCAAAATTCAAAATGGTGTGCACAAAAACCAATTGTCATTGTCAAACTTGCATACAATCCAGTCCCGTGAACAACAATCAGTTATCATTGAGAGTGTGGATATACAAACTATAATTAACCTCAACAGCCCACTCATCACACTATCAGCTTGATACTTGCCTTGTACCTAGGCACCTAGGTACATGCTGCAGAAAGACTTAGAAGAGCTTGTGAAGTGGTCCAAAAAAAGGCAGATGAAATTAAATTTTGATAAGTGCAAAATCATGCATGTATGCAGTGGCGTCGATTTGTATCCTTTTGTGGGGGCTATGGCCCCACCAATGTTGATCTTGCCCCCCAATGTTGATTTGCCCCCCCCAATAACCTATGCTATTTTATGCTGATAAGAAAGCTAAAGGGAAAAAATGAAAAACACCATGCTAAGTAGAAACATTGATGTTAACCAGCACATTTTGTACTGAATAGAAACAGATTTGGATTAGATAGTGGACTGACTCTCCACCTTTTGCTGAAAAATGTAAAATTGTGTGCAAAAACAAATAAAATAGCTGGAATTCCCTCCACTGTGGAAGTACAGCTTACATCTTTCTGGGTTGGTTGGTTGGCTATTTGGGTTTATGGGCGCATTGACTGCGTTGGTCATACAGCGCCCATACAACTTTTCTTTTTCCCACCTTAAAGCACAATAATACCCGAAAGCTTCCAAAAAAAAATTACAACCATGTTCACAAAAAAGATAATTTTGTATTCAAAATCAGCTTAGGTTAGGTTAGGCTCGGTTAGGTTTCTTTTTTAAGGTTGAGAATTTTCAGAAAATAAATTAAGTGAAATTTTAATTTAGTTTAATTTTTGTTCTCAAAAGATAGGTTAGGATAGGCTAGGTTAGGTTTTGTTGCATGAAAAAAAAAACATTTATGTTTATGCGATGTTACCGAACTCAAAGCCTTTTTGGCATTATTTTGCTCACAACCTGAAAAGTAAGCACAGAAAATAAGTGGGTCCAATCATCTTAGTCACCTTCATAAACATGGTATTCTGCAGATTTTTTTTTTTAAAGGAAAAAACGAACACCTTAGACTGCAAGGTTACCAAATAATTTGCAATTTTTTGGGAAACGTTTTTGGATAAAAAAAAATGTTTTCCAACTTAAAAAGCCTAAACTAACCTAACTTAACCGAACCTAACCCATTTGCTTGCTATATGGAGGCAAATGTGTGTAAAAACTTGTCTTGTTACCACCGTAAAGCACAATAATACCGATTTGGCTAGGTTAGGCTAGTTTAGTTGTTTACCTTGGAAAAATTGTTCAATCATTATCAAAAATAAAATAAAATCGGAAATTTTCCTTCAAAAGCAGCTGACATTAGGTTCGGGTAAGTTCGGTTCGGTTGTTCAATTTAGAAAATGTTCAGAATATATATTGCTTAATTTTTGTTTCTACTTTTTTCTCCAACGCAGGGGCGTCGATTTGTATCGATAGACACTAGCGCGCATTAAATGTCACACATCGTGATGGGCGTTCCTCAGAACATCCAAAATCGTAACATCCAAAGAAAAAATTCCAGTTACAGAAATTCCAGCGCCTAAAATCTAAATTTGAAGTTACAGTGACAAATGTGACGGAGGTAAGACATTTGTGGTGCAATTGCGCGCAGTGTTTAATCCGGAGGCCAATCTCATGTGACGTCGTACTGATTCGTTTTTGTACTTCACACATTCTGATGTATCTGCGGATTGGTGTGATTTTAAATAGTGAATAAATAGCTTGCTGATATTTAATTCACAAAGGAACAGTAGTTGAAGAAGTTGGCAGGTAAGCTTGCAAAAGTTCAGTCCATGTTTTTTTCTGATTTGTGCTCAGGGTTTTCATGTTAATATCACATAACTACCACGTTTGTCTTCAAAAAGAGCTGTTTTTAGTTTATTTTTATTAATATTTTAATTCCACTGCTCTTAGTGCCCTTTCTGCCCAGTATTGGGGCACCTAGTGTTGTATTTCCGTCCAGGGGTTGGCACACCTTTTGGTAAATTTACAGCTTAAGGTAATTTCCGATTAGTTTTTTTCCATGCAATGTTTAGGAATGTGATGAACATGATGTTTCTGCTCATTTTGGTAAATTTGTGTTTTAAGGTGTTTTATGAATTCGTGGAATGTATCATTTCAATGCAATGTTTATGAATGTGACTCAGATGATGATACCACTCATTTTCTATACAAATGCCTACATTTCAGGTTGTGAGCAAAATAACACCAACAAAAAGCTTTGAATTAGGTGACATAGGGTAAAGTATTTTTTTTTAATTAAAAAAAAAATGCATCATAACCTAACCTAACCTAGCTTAACCTCCCCTTGGAGAAAAACAAAACCAAAACATCAAGTTGTAAAAATTTCAAGCAATGTATTTTTTTTTACAATAAAAAAATGTAACCCAACTTAACGTAATCTAACATAAGCTGCTTTTAAAGAAAAAGGATCTATTTCTTTCAAATTTTGGAACAATTTTTGCAAAAAATGTCGAACTTAAAACACTTAAACTAATCCAACATCACCAAACATAGCCCATTTGTTTGCTTTATGGAGGGAAATGTGTAATAACTTGCCTTGTTACCACCTTAAAGCACAATAATTCTGGTTAGATTAGGTTGGGTTAAGTTTTTCCATTTGTAAAATTTCAAGAAAATAAATTGCTAGATATTCTCCCAATCTTGTTTTTATAGTTGTTTTCTCCAAGGTCAGCTTAGGCTAGATTACATGAGGTTATGTTGAATTTTTAAGGTGTTTCTTTTAATTGCTATGTTACCTAACTCAAAGCCAATTTTTAATGTTATTTTGCTCACAACCTGGAAAGTAAGTATTTGCACAGAAACTGAGTAGTGCCATCAGCTTAGTGACATTCATAAACATTGCATTGGAAATTTAAATATATAAAACACATAAAAGCACAAATTGAATGTCCTTTCCTCTGCAAATGCATGCCTTTCAATTTGGAGTAAAAAATAACACCAAAAAATGGTGTGGAGTAAGGAAATATAGCATGCAAATAATGTTCAAGATGTATGATAACCTTACCTAACATAGTTCAACTTCCCATACAAGAAATTATTTGTTTTTAATTTAAATTTTCGAGGCATTTTCTCAAATAATTTCAACTGAAAAAACCTAACCTAAGCTAGCCTGAACCGTTTATTATTTTTTTTTTTTTATAGAAAAATCATTAAAAAAAATTATTTACCAACAAATGATTTTTTTTTATAACTTACAACAAAAGCGTAACCTAAGCTGACAAACCTCACCCCTTTGTATGCTTCATGGAGGTAAAATGTGTGTAAAACTTGTCTTGTGGTTACCTTAAACTGTGATAATACCTGGCTTTTTGGGTAATATTTCAGCTCATGGTACTCTCTGACTTCTTTTAATTTCTTTTTTAATGCAGTGTTTGTTAATGTGCTGAACATGATGTAACCGCTCATTTCCTCTGCAGATGCACACTTTTCAATTGTAAGGAAAAATAACGTGGAAAAGGGGGCTTGGATTTGAGTAATATAGGATGAAAAATAATGTTCAGATAAAAAAACATGTAACATAACCTAACCTAACCTAACCTAGCCTAGACTTCCATGCAAGAAATGATCATTTTTATGCCAAATTTCCCCCCCCCCCCAATTTTTTTCTCAAACATTTTGAACTTAAAAAGTCTAACATAACCTAATCTAGCTTGAACCGTTTTTGAAGATTTTTTTTCATTTACTAACTTACAACAAAAGCCTAGCCTAACGCAATTAGGCAAATCCTAGCTCCTTTGAATGATACAAATGGGTGTAAAACCTGTCTTGTGATTACCTTAGACTGCAATAATATCTATTGTTGTGCTACCTGGTGCACGTGATGAACCTCCATCTGCATGCTGCATGAGAGCATTGCACTTATTGCTTCACAAAGAACAATAACATGTCGAAAGTACAATATTTTCAGGAATGGAATCCCGTGCTGATATCATTTCCTGAGTTATAAATTTGCAGATCAGATCTACATCATTTGTGTTAATAAATATGAGAAATTCATAGAAATGCATACACCGGTTTGTGGACAAGAAGTTATTCTGATGATTTCTGATGTATTGGAAAATGACAAATTTTCATAATGGAAGCAGGCAAAGTTAAAGTACATATATCTCAATAAGTGGTCAGTTCACTAACAAGACAGCAAATTCACTCAAATAGCACTCAAAATGCCAGGCGGCCCAATCTTTTTGCAAGTTTAAAATCGATGACAGTGCTTTCTTGAATCATGTTTAAAGCACATGAAGGAAATGTATTGCTGACACTTGTTAGGAACTGATGTGTGTAACGTTAATTAACATTTCTAATGTCCTGATGTTTGTACACAAAATATAGCTCACTATTGTAAATAGGATGGGAAGTATGATGCCATATATCATGGCTAATTTATGGTCAAACTGTTATGCAGAAGAATCCCTGCACTGTTACTTAGTTATTTGGGCTTTAGGGCACAGACCATGTTGATCACATAGCTCCCTGCATTGTTGTTAACTGATACATCAGTATGTTTGCAAATTCACTTATGAGTGAATCCATACCATTCTCACTGGGGTATAAAAGCTACATTATAACATTGCTTATACCGGGCCGCTGTGTCGGTGCGTTGACGGCACGTTAAACTTTCGGTCAAAATTCTGCCGTTGAACTTGAATTAATGGATCGGGTGGTGGGGCCAGGGTTCAAGCAACAAGCTCTGCTTAGCAATCGGACCCTGGTTCATAAAGCCACCCCAACAAGCAGTGGCGCAACCAGGATTTCAGTTCGGGGGGGGGCAGGATTGGAGAGCGGGCCCCCATCATGTTTTTAAAAAGTCTGCGGAAAACATGCACTTACTTTTGAGCGGGCCCCTATGTTTGTAAAAAGTGCGCCCGGTTCGAAGCGGGCCCCTGGTTCCAGAGAGCCCCTGGTTCAAGACAGGGCCCCAGGTTGAAGCGGGCCCCTGGTTCTAAGCGGGCTATTGGTTCAATGCGGACCCCTGAATCAAAATGGGCCCCGGTTCGAGACGGGCCCTGGTTAAAACGGGCCCCCAGATTTTCAGTTGGTTCAAAGGGCCCCTGATTCGAGCCACAGATCCGCTTCGCGGGCCCCTAGCCAGGGCTCTGAGTAGGGTGGCCCACTCCGAGCCAGGGGCCCGCTTCGCGGGCCCCTGGCTCGGAGCGGGCCCCAAAAAATTTCGGGGGGCATGGCGCCTTGCCCCCTGGTTGCGCTACTGCCAACAAGAACTCGGATGAAATGTATTTAAAAAAAAAAAAAAAAATGCATATAACAGAAACCCATCTCGATTGTCCTACTTACTCAGGACACCATGGAAGTCAATGAAGCCAATGAAAACCATAGAAGTCAATGAAAATGTTACTTCATCCCCTGTATTGTTAATGGAAACAAGTCTCTTGAACCATATGTTATGTCCTTCACAGTGTTGCTCCATCCACCTCCACCTCCAACTCTGACCAAGTTTCAGGAGCTCATCCATCTCCAAAGCAGTGTGTTGAAGAAGGTATGTATTGCAGCATAACTACTGTGACCGGAATTCCATGATATCCCTGTTGCCTTAGAATCCATCCTTGCTGATCCATGTAGCAGATGTTTGACTTTCCTCAAACTGTCTGGATAACTGGGGAGTTGAAATCACATGTGGGATGAAACAGATGAACTATTCCTGGATTCTTATGTTGCATCATTGCATGGCACAGTGACATACCGAATGGGGAGGGGAATTGTGGGAAGTTGCCTCATCCCCCCGTCCTGATAGGCTGTGGGGCCCCCAAGAATCCGCCGAGCTTAGGAAAAAATGCGCTATGCTCCCTAAGAATTTCACTCGGTCCACCAAAAATCGCACCGGGGCTCAGAAAAATCCCATTGGGGGCCCCAACGTAGCGCAGGGGCCCCGATAATGACGCTGGGGCCTCAAAAGTTTGCACTTGGGCCCCTGAAAATCACGTTGGGGCCGCAAACAAGTCGTACCGGGATTCAAGAAAATCACGACGGGGGCCACAAACGGTCGGGCCGGGGCCTCCTGAAAATCACGCCGAGACTGGGGTATTAAGAATTATCACCCGGGCCCCTGAAAATCACGCCAGAGGCCTGACAGGTCCCACCGGGGCTCTAAAAGTATCGTTGAGATCACCCAACAAATGAAGCCGGGTGAATGAAAAACAGTCCGGACACGGAAAATCAATCTGGGATCTCAACAATAGCTCCAAAAGCCCACAAAACTTGTTGGGCCCCCACAAACGTGTCGTAGCCACCGCAAGGGATCCCAACAAGTGACGACGGGGCCCAAAAAAATCGCACTTAGACAAAAACAAATTCACGCCGCTTCTCTTGAAAATCTCACTGGGGCCAAAACGTCGTGCCGGAGCCCCACAAGTTGCAGCTGGCTTCCCAAGTACCAATATATACCCGGAATGTCACCTTGCGGACGGAAAAATTGCGTCAAGGATCCACAAAATAAGAAGTCGTCGGACGCCGGAAAAGAAACCTGCTTGGGCACCGGAAAACGCACCGAGAGCCAGAAGAATCGTACCGGGTTCTAAAAATAGCCTGCAGGGGCTTATAAAAATAGACTTCACCACAAAAACCACAAGGAGACTCCATCGAATCGACCAGAGCACCGGAAAATTAAGAATGGGTCCCGAAATAAAATTATTCGAAGAGCCTTTCTACTCTCGATCGTGCAATCTGCGGAAAAAACACGTTGAGCAGCCGCAGTGGCGTACTAAATGGAAAAATTCCCCTCCCTAACGTTAGGCACCAAGGAAATACTTTCACCCATCGTCATCACCGTTCAGGTCTGCTGTGCTCTGATGCTTCATCAATGCCGGTGTGTTTTAGCTTGCATCTGATCGCTGAAGTATTTTTATTTAAGCCGGTGTGTGTTTGTTGGTGTGTGGAGTGAGGAGGAGGGTAACAGTGACGGTGACGGTGACGATAGATCCGAGCCCACTATATGGCACTGCAGTCGCATGCTATTACTCAGAGTTGTTATGTTGGCGAGTTCGAGTCTCACCTGTCGCTACTCTTCGCCCGCGACCAATCGGCGTGAGAGATTGGCGACGCTATATGACACAACGGTCGACGTGTCGTAGAACCAATAACCAACCAAGAGTTGTTATGTTGAAATGTACTGAGCATTGCTCTTTTAATTATGTGACTTCACCAGTTATTGGACGATTTCCCCGTCGGTGAGGATGCTGAATAAACATTAACATACACATCGTCGAATAAAAAATCAGAATTTCTGGGATCTGAAAATATAGTGGGCTAAATCCTATGAGTTTTTTTTTTTGGGGGGGGGGGTCTAGTGCGTTGGCATTTCGGCCCCCCCGATGTTTTTCAAAAATCGACACCCCTGTATCTCAGGTTCCATCAGGTTCTGTTTGGCGCCAAATTTGCCACATCGTTCAACGTTATTGCATTACAGGGTAGTAATTCAAAATATAATGCGACGAGAAGGCAGCACCTCAGGCTACATATTTCCCAGCTCACTGAATTGTAACTAGTTCTTATCAATAACCCCTGAGAACAAACACAGGCATAAATTGGCGAACTCTTCCCACCCAGGTAGCCAATCAAGTTTGTTTATTTCCCAACTGCTACACGAAGCGTTGATTTGTGTGGCAATTAAAGACGTCAGAGTGGCGACATGTACACCATAATTTTCATGTAGCTTCCCTCTCAATGCTAAAAATGGCAGAACTCCTAGGAGTTATACCACATTGTTTTTTTTAATCCCCTCAAAAATGGTGCCTCATTTTTTTTCAGTGTAACACGTTTTCCTTCTCCTTTCAAAATCGCCATATACATCTGTATGTTGTTGTTCTTGTTATGGTGGATACCGTACCGACCGTATGGAAGCATAACATTTCTTGAGTTTTGAGTTTTCACCTATGCGTCATATATGACGTCACTATTCGCTCAAAAGCACGTCCTTTCAAAGTAAGGAAGGTGTCATTCTAGTTGCCACCAGCCGTTAGTGATGGCGTTTTTCGTTGGCTTAATTAGGTTTGCCTTTTACCTCGTGCCTGACCGAAACTACCATGGTCAGTTTAGCTTCCATATCATCATATTGAGTGCATTTTGCACAGGTATAAAAATAATGTTGAGATGACCCAATATTAAATGTTCTTTTGCAGATGTAAGGGTCAAATATTTCCATTTTAGCCCCGGGTGATGTTACTTAGGCTGCTGGCGCTATCGTATGCCACACCGAACACAAATCACGACTTGCTCTTTTGTTTTAAATCGACTTTTCTTGCCTGGAACTAAAACCTCCACGACGGCTCAAGTGGAGCATTCTAAGAATTAAGCGTAGGTACTAGCATAGTCTTAACATGTTAATGTCCCACACTGTTCCAATTTAGGATGACAATGTGGGTCTACAGGGTCTAAATAACTTCACTTGAGCAGCCTAGTAAGATTATCAGTGACCTCTAGGCCGAGGAAATAATCAACCCTCAATAAAAGTCACTCAGCTTTAGATTCACGTTTCCATGAACGGAATCGATCTATTGCATTGGCTGCACAGATACGAGGACAGAAAACGTCCATGGACCATATTGACCCATGTAGCAAATTCTACATCAGTATGGCGTTAACAGGATTAATCCTCAAGCGGTTTTACTTGTTCGAAAAATATGCGCTGCATACTGCCTCAACACCACGAAATCGACGAAGACGAGCACCAGCTATGGTACGATACTACCTGTAGTACAGCCCATACATTTTCGGACCACCCCCACCCCTGGTCAACAAAATATGTATCGGCGAGAGAGGGGGCACTAAGGTCCAAGGAACACCACTATTATCGATGACCCTTGGCCAAATCCATCTACTTTGTTTGCATCAACACGAATGGCGTGGATGGTATCATACACAATTCATCAATGGTCAGTAAGTTGACGGTCAGCAATTGTCCAGTGCTTTTTATTGCCTCGATCATTTTAAGGTGAAGGGTGTATGATGGAATGAAGAACAGCTACGCCAACAAGGAGGTCCTTCAATTGCATTGGGTTGCCAAGGCAAAGCTTCTTATTGATTGGTCGTGAAGAAATGGCGGCTGTACTGTGTTATCGATGCTCAGACGTAGATCATTCGATTCACATCCAGTAGTAGACGACTTAGAACGTCACTGAATCTTGAATCGTTCCTAGACATGAAGTAGACGTTTCGGAACATCACTGATTATGCTTTTTAATGTTCATCCTGTTGATATTGCCATTCGCTGCGCGGTGCCATAATCGCGCCAAGTTCGTGAAAACACGCTATCAATAAAGCCACGAAATGGTGGCTGGTAGTACTACATGATAGCTCCTCAATAGCACAATTAAAATACAAAGCAGAGCAAGATGAATTTGGTGTTTTGTGACTTCTTCCGAGTATAGCTTTAAATATTAGCTACTGATCCACATTTCTGAGACGTGCGCGACAGTCCGACGCCATAAACCATTGAACAATATGAGGTCAAGAAGGTCAAACATTCCTTTTAAGCATTCATAAGTTTTGGTAGTTTCAGTAGTCAGAAGTTATAATTGTTGCGGCAGCATTAGCTTCTTCATTCTTTACGATAATGTGATAAAAACATGGAAGTGGTTCGAAAGGTGACAGAGCAAGCGAAATTAAACAGTGCAATATGGTAACAACAGTATCAAATATGCGAAGTCAAAAAGCTCTTCACGCATAAAATCGTGAAGTGCGGATTTTAATTAATATCACCGCATACTCATCGGAATTTAGATGTGATCAAGATGAGATAAATTATCCGTCTGTAAATCGCTGCCACGGGCCTCGGCACTACTCGGCAAATCGCATTGCACGTCCACGTCCACAGAAAATGCTATGTAATTGCTCGGGTGCACAAAACAAAGTTTGTGGTTTCCCGATTGAATTTATGGATGCATAATTACCCACTTCAGACTTGCACGCGCACCCACAAAGAGATAGTGAGTTACACCTCCTGACGCTTGTGTCCTGGACGCCAACTTTTCCGACGCAGTTGCGCTGTCCGACCCTCGTGAACTCCCTGTTGGCATTGTACTCACGCGACACATTGGTGACGGTATTCTAAGCTGACAAAGCGGGCGAGATGTCGCCCGTTTCGACAATCACCACACCTGAGCAGCATGCAGGCGACAGAACAGCTCCCGTGTGCGGTGACGAATCCTGTTTGAAGACCGCTGCACCCCGAGTCGTTCACACACGAAGGCTGGGATCCGCTAACGAGCTCCGAGTGGATCGCGATGAATTAGGCCTGCTAAATGCTCTCTGCATTCCGAGGTTTGATTATGCATCGCTCATGCACCCTCTCGCATGGCGGCCGCACCTCGTGGTTTCAATCCACGAATGGCTGCGCTGCTGATCTATTCTTGCCAATGGGTCGACTTATCTGTCTCAGGCCAATGTGTTTCATGGTAAGCGATGGGCCAATAACATTTCGCCGATTAACGCTCGCCCGCGATAACGACGCAAACAGCAAATGGATGGCATCATTGCGAGCGCTTCGCCTCGCCAAATCCGCTGTCTTACACGCCGACAACCGCAATGTGCAGGTCCGGCCGGCGGGTGGGCGCCGCCGCGGGCGGCGGTCGGCCGTCGCCGCCGCCGCGCCGCCTTCCCACCGGTCGATGCATTGCGGCGGCGCGCCGCGCAGCATAATAAGCACCTCGTTGATGTAATGCTAATTACCGGGCAATAGTCTCGCCATCAGCAAACGATGGCCGGCCACACAGCGCGCCCGGACGGGGGCGGCCGGGCGTGCTGTGTGGCGGGCCTGTTGGCCGGGCCTGGCGGCCGGGCCTGGTGGCCGGGCCTAGTGGCCGGGCCTGGTGGCCGGGCCTGGTGGCCGGGCCTGGTGGCCGGGCCTGGCGGCCGGGCCTGGCGGCCGGGCCTGGTGGCCGGGCCTGGTGGCCGGGCCTGGTGGCCGGGCCTGGTGGCCGGACCTGGTGGCCGGGCCTGGTGGCCGGGCCTGGTGGCCGGGCCTGGTGGCCGGGCCTGGTGGCCGGGCCTGGTGGCCGGACCTGGTGGCCGGGCCTGGCGGCCGGACCTGGTGGCCGGACCTGGTGGCCGGGCCTGGTGGCCGGGCCTGGTGGCCGGGCCTAGTGGCCGGGCCTGGTGGCCGGGCCTGGTGGCCGGGCCTGGTGGCCGGGCCTGGTGGCCGGGCCTGGTGGCCGGACCTGGTGGCCGGGCCTGGTGGCCGGGCCTGGTGGCCGGGCCTGGTGGCCGGGCGGCGGCTGTCGGCGGCTGTCGGCGGCTGTCGGCGGCTGTCGGCGGCCATAGGCGGCCGCTGGCCGACGGACGCGGTCTCGCGCGCCCCGCGGCCGCCGTGCCGGACGACTTTCAATTACGACTAACCAGCTGGCCGACAGACCGGCGTCCGGCCGCGGCGCCGGCCCACCAGCTGTGTGTGGTCTGCCGGAGCGGGCGCCGAGCGGCCGCAATTACCGGGCTGGCCGAATGCTGCACTGGGAAGCACCGCCGTCTGCCGGCGCTAACAAGGTGTGAGCGGCAGAGGTGGCGGCGAGATCGGCCCCGGCGCGGACGCCGGCCCGCAGTTGGCCGTTTGGTCGGGAGGGGGCGGGTGTGGCTTAGTGGGTGGTATGGTTTGGTGAGTGGCATGACGGGTGGTACGGTATGGTGAGTGGCATGGCTGGGTGGTCTGTGTGGTCGAGTGAGTGGTATGTTCTGGTGAGTGGTATGTACGGGTGGGTGGTTTGTTCGAGTCGGTGGTATATTCGAGTGGGTGGTATGGTCGAGTGGGTGGTATGGTCGAGTGAGTGGTATGTACGGGTCGAGTGGGTGGTATGTGCGGGTGGGTGGTATGTTCGAGTGGGTGGTATATTCGAGTGGGTGGTATGGTCGAGTGGGTGGTATGGTCGAGTGGGTGGTATGTTCGAGTGGGTGGTATATTCGAGTGGGTGGTATGGTCGAGTGGGTGGTATGGTCGAGTGAGTGGTATGTACGGGTGGGTGGTATGTTCAGGTGGGTGGTATGTTCGAGTGGGTGGTATATTCGAGTGGGTGGTATGGTCGAGTGGGCGGTATGGTCGAGTGAGTGGTATGGTCGGGCGATGGCATGCTTGGGTGGGTAATATTGGCCGGGCTCTGAAAACACTCCATTCGATGCAGGGCGTCGCCACCGGGGGCAGGGGCAGTCGCCCCCTGCCGTCAACGGGGCGCCCCCTGAAATTTGAGAGGCCCCTATCCGAAATGCACAGGGGAAAAGTGAGCAATGAGGCCGACGAGACGAGAGGAGGCCTCCAAGACGTGAGAGGAGGCCCCTAATTTGAAGAAGGAGTCCCTAGGAGAGGATGGAGGCCCCGAAATACGGAGTGCCAACAATTGGCACGAGGCCCCAGGAATGCAAAGGATGCCCCCAGGATTGTAAAGGAGGCCCCCGGATTGAAGGAGGCCTCCAGGATTACAAAGGAGGCCCCCAGGATTGACAAGGAGGCCCCCGGATTGCAAAGAGGCCCCAGGATTGCAAAGGGGCCCCAGGTTTGCAAAGGAGGACTCAGGATTGCAAGGAGGCCCCAGGAATGCAAAGGAGGCCCCGGATTGCAAGGAGGCCTCCGGATTACAAAGCCCACGGATTGCAAGAGGCCCTCGGATTGCAAAGGAGGCCTCCATGATTACAAGGAGGCCCCCATGATTAAAGAGGCCCCCAAGATTGAAAAGCCCAGGATTGCAAGGAGGCATCCATGATTACAAGGAGGCCTCCATGATTACAAGAGGCCCCTGGATTGAAAGGAGGCCCCGGATTGCAAGGAGGCCACCGGATTGCAAGCCCCAGGTTTGCAAGGAGGACTCCGATTGCAAAGAAAACCCCAGGATGCAAGGAGGCCCTCATTGCAGTAGGCCTCCGATTGCAAAGGAGGCCCTCCGATTACAAGGAGGCCTCCGGATTGCAAGGAGGCCCCAGGATTGCAAAGGAGGCCCCCAAGATTGCAAGGAGGCCCCGGATTGAAAGAGCGCAAGTCTATCATGTGGCAGCAATATGGCGCAAGTCTATCATGTGGCAGCAATTAACAAAGCGTAGGAGGCCCAGGAATCCGTAGCATCACACGAATTGGCGAATGCGCCGAATGCGCAAGATGGGTGTGCACGTGCACTAACGCTGGCGTCGTGGCGACCGGGCACTATGAACTGGAATGTCTGAATTGGAAGATTTTACATTTTAAAGTGATTTGTGCAGGTGTAATTTCAGAGTGCGAGGTGACTTGTAGGAATACCAAAAGAATACATTTGAACGGTTGTGGGAGCTAGGTTGAAATCCGACGAATCGAAACGATAGTGGTGATTAGGCCCCTCCACAGGATAATTCAGTTGATCACTAATTATTTTATTTAAAGGTTCCCTTGACAAAATAGTGGTCGAAATCGGAAGACTATATTCGTAGTTGGACCCCTCCAAATACGTTTGCCCCTCCCCTTCACGCAAATATGGGTGCGTCACTGGTCTCCATAATTTTCAGAACTTACGCCCATGGAGCAAAGCCAACATTGCGGGGGTAAATTCCCTACAAGCATACAAAACAACACCGATGCCCCATATTAAATGGGAGGAATGATGTTTTAAAATGTATTTTCTTCCTACAAAGTTGTCTTCTGTGATTACAGCCTACATGATTAGAGCTTCCCAGCTTCAGTACCTTCTCAACGACATAATTTACAAACGGTACAATACAGCGATAACCATGGGCGTGACGGCGTGGAATTCGAAGGTTTTGCATTATTTATGCATTGTCATTGTTACATTGTTGCATTGCCATTGATGCATGGTTGTTCAATGCTTGTTCTTGCCGTGAATTTATTCGCGGAGTATTTATTAGTTTAGCTCTGTGCAGTGCCTTGCAGCCAGCACCAAATGTTATGAAAAATTAATAAATCCCTAAGATGACGATCAGGAAACCGATTCAATCCACTTCTCGTTGTCACCTTCGTGAAATTGTTGTCCTGGGACTGAGAAATGATCGTTTAAGTATGTTTATGAGATCAGCCGGTGGGAATGACTAACAGTAGTGATGAACCTAGCTATATTCAGTTAAACTTGGTGAACAAAAAGTGGGTTGATCAATGGGAGATATCTTTAAGATATGCTCAGCACGAGCCCCACCAGCTCGCTCAATCTAGGGCCAGCGGAAGATTCTTCTCGTCGATAAAGCATAAAGATATTGGTTTGTTTTGGCACTGACGTATTTATCTACATTTGCTTATTTATACCCTGGTATGGCTCGGTTCTCAGCGAAAAAAAGATTCTTGTATTGCGCTTTGCGTAAATTATATACCATGCCAGAACAAACAAGACATCAATGAAATCATGTTCCCATTCGAAGCATACTAAGAGCCTAAAAGCAAGAGGAGGCCCTAACACGTGGAGGCCCTTTGAGCAGGAGGCCCCCTATCAACATTCCCCCTGGAAGAATTTCTGACGCACTGATTCGATGGTACAGCTATGTTCATGGAAAGCCAGGCTCGTGCAGGGCAGAACACGTGGCTGCATTTTATTGGGTATTTAGTTAGCGGGCGAGTACTTGAAATCCGAACGGTTTTCAAGCGTTTCTTAGGACAGAATCGAGATAGGAAGGAAAATCCGACAGTATGTCAGATGTAATTTAAGGGTAGTCTTGTCTAAGGGTGTCGGGTCCGTGTAAACTGTACACGGTAAGACGCAAGTTCGAGTCGCTCACGGCTCTCGTTGTTTTCCCCATCAGACTCATCTGGCCTCTGGATGGAGAGGGTGTCATTCTCCTGGACTGTGCCTGTGCACTGGTGGTACGCTAAGTTATCGGTTAAAATCATGCTGTTGAACTGCATTAGCTCATTGGCTGGCAGATATAGAGCATACATGCAACGGCCTGCTTTGCTTGGATTTTATTTCGCAAAACTGCCGCAGCCACCCAAATTTAGCCTATATTTTGTACACATCCAAACGTTCCCACTTCCATGTCCTATGCTTTTATTGAGTGGTGGACACTGGCGGAAGAATAGAGAAGTGGAGCGGCCGCTCGGCTTCAATAGAGAAGTGGAGCGGCCGCTCGGCTTCAATAGAGAAGTGGAGCGGCCACTCGGATTCAATAGAGAAGTGGAGCGGCCGCTCAGCTTCAATAGAGAAGTGGAGTGGCCGCTCGGTTTCAATAGAGAAGTGGAGCGGCGGCTCGGCTTCAATTCTGCGTAAGCTTAACATCAGACGTATTGCGTTGTGTGAAGTAAAATACGACTTTAAATTTCAAGGTCTCGCCAAGTCCGAGATCGCTGCCAGACCGCCACTATGGAAAGGTTTGGCGCGACATGGCTAAGGTCCGGTGGGTTTCATCGGATCGAATTCGACATGATAATATAACTCGGTTTGACTTGGACCTGGGTGACGTACTATTAGCTAATTTTGGTTATCTTGCTAAAGCGTCGTCATTCGTCATCACAAGCGGGTCACTTCTTCACGTAATTACTTTGAATAATAGCTACTTGTATCTTGTAGTTAGTACTTGAATATTAACAATATGAATTGAGCGCAGTCTGAGGTGGATTCGGACCGAATCTGATGACAAATGCAACCCGTTTTGTGGTCCACTGCAGCGATTCCCAACCGCTTTCGGCTATTCTCCCTCCCTCTTCTTTCGCCCCTGCACATCTCCGTTCCCCTTCACTACAGATAATATCATACACGGCATATATTGCATCATGCTCCGTCCTGCCTCCATCTTGCCATCCCCTCCTTATCCTTAGCAGGCCCAAATTTCCCAAGCGACTCTTCGACCAAAATCACTGATCTACTAGGTTGACATCTCTGTCAACTCTGGGCCACCAGAGGAGGCACACTGGCAAACCGTGCCACGCAGATTCGTACAATCACCGAACCATACTCGGCCGGAGGCTGATAATCTCCCTCAACTACCAAGACAAAAGTCAACCTGGCCGGCCCGCCCGCCTCGACCAGCGTTACCAGAACTATTTTGAGATGTTTATAACGTTGCAGCGACATTCCCTAAAATCACGAAATAAACACAGGATTTAGCTACAACCTATACAACTACGAGCGACGGCGAGGCCCCAACCAGTCTACCTCAATGCATATAGGACAAAAGTTCATCTGGGCGGTCCTGCCCTGCCCTGCCCTGCCCTGCCCTGCCTGGTCCTGCCCTGCCCTGCCCGGTCCTGCCCTATCCTGCCCCGTACTGCCCTGCCCTGTCCCGTCCTGCCCTGCCCTGCCCTGCCATGCCTGGTCCTGCCATGCCCAGCCCGGTCCTGCTCTGCCCTGTCCCGTCCTGCCCTGCCCTGCCCCGTCCTGCCCTGCCCAGCCAGTTCTTGCCCTGCCCTGTCCGGTCTGGTCCGACTCGGCCACACCATGACGCTTTCGAAACCGCAAAACGTTTTTGTTAGTGATTCGCATTCTAATTTTTCCATTCGGAGGCAGATGTGCCATTTTCATTTTCAATGCACCCACTTTTATCTTAAATTATTCGCAAGGTGTTCTTTAATCTTTGTCTAAATAAGAGGTCCTCGGCGGTATTTCTGCTCGCGGGCAATCTCAAGACCATTCACGGTGTAATACTGCATTTCAGGTTCTAAATGCCTCACTCAGAGCTAGGTCTGCTTCTTAATTGAGATATTTACCAAAGTCCATCACAATGTTTCTCCTGAGATGCTTGCAATCCTTGTTCAAAGGAAAGGATTTCCGGCGGCATTACCGAGCGAGGGCAGCTACCCATAGATATTAGGGATGTCGATCCCGGGATCGGGATCCCGGGATACCGGGATTGTATCAGTCCCGAATCTCGGGATTGGGATGGCCGGGATCCCGAAATCCCGACTGACAAAAATAACAAATTGTACAGCTAAATGCTGCTATAATTCAGAGGTGAAATAACAACGCTGTCTCAGAAGTGGTGTTTTCACTAGGTTGACCAAATATTAGTCTGGATTTAATTAATTTCCAGCCTGAGTTTTTGCGGCAGAAGAAGTCCGGCTGGTTTCGTTATTCATCCATTAGTTTGTTTTTCGGTCACATAAGTCGCGCGACGTTTGACCGCATCAAAACGCCAGTTCCATGTCACACGATTCCGTCTGGGAGACCCCAGCCTCAGGTTCCGAGATTGAACACGACGTCGACTGCTTACTCCGCGTGGGGGCGAGGGGATGTCTGCGCATAGCACTGACACATGATACCAGCGCGGCGCAACAAGACACCGGACGATGTGAGCGTGAGGCTTGGTGGAGAAGCTCAGTGTACTAGCAGTCGTGTAAGCGGTGAGATGTCGGACTTCGTCGTGTTTAAGGGGAGTGCTGTTTGGGAGCATTTTCTGCTTGAGACAACCGGCCAAAGTGCCAAGTGCCGTTACTGTAGAAAGGTGCCGAAGATTTCGGGTGGATCCACAAAAGGCCTTCACACCCACGTAAAGATCCAGCATCCAGATCGGTACGCCGGTTCATCGAAGGATGGAGCGTCTCAAGACGATTCGAACTCAGACTAGCCACAGCCTGCTGCAAAAAGGACCAGGCCCCTGGACAGATACTTTTCACCCAACGCTGAGGATGATCTGGACTCCATGCTGGCAAGATTGTGCGGCAGGGACGGTATTCCGTTCAGTGTTTTTTGCACTTCACCGGACTTGCGCAACCTTATGGCTGCCAAAGGGTTTAAAAATCTACCAACCGGTTACGAGGAAATCCGAAATCGTGTCATGAGGCACTGTGCCAGGATCAAATGTCAGGTAAAACAAAAGCTGACAGATGAAATAACGCAAGGCACGAGGTTCTCTCTCACAATCGACGAATATACGTCTCTCAGGAATCGAAGATATATGAGCGTGAACGTGCACTCTGGTGCAAAGGTGTGGGGCCTCAGTGTGGTTCGGTGTCATGGCTCTATGCCAGCGGAGAAATGCATGGACCTGCTGAAGGTCAAACTAACTGAGTTTGACATCGACCTCAACCTGCACGTGACATGTGTCACCACCGACGGCGCATCCGTCATGGTGAAGTTCGGAAGAAGTTTGCCGTGCGAGCACCAGCTGTGCTTTGCACATGGCGTGCATCTTGCGGTAATTGATGTTTTATACACGAGTGACGGCGGAGCTAAGACAACCAGTGAGGCTCGTGACGCCTGTGCGTCACCAGATACGGAGTCACCTACGGATGGATCGGATGAAGATGACATCGGGGAGGATGACGTCGTTGGGGTCGAGGATTACAATGAGCTGCAGGGCTCACGAGCCGAAGCGGTTCGAAGCGTCCGGAGAATTGTGCGATGGTTTCGAAAATCGCCCGTGCGAAACGAAGTGCTTCAAAAGTACGTGACGGAAGAACAAGGTAAGCAGGTGATGCTAATTCTTGATTGCAAAACGAGGTGGAACAGTTTGTTTGCAATGCTGGAACGATTTATTACACTAAAAAGCGCAGTGCACAAAGCAATTATTGACATAGGTGACAAGAAAGTGCAGATGACCAGTGATCGGGAGCTCGACATGGTGCGGGAGATTGTTCGGTGCCTCAACATCGTAAAGTTGGGGGCAGAGGCCCTGTGCCGCAGAGACAGTGGACTGTTAGAAGCCGAAGCTGCTCTGAAGTTTGTGTTCAGCTCCCTGGAAAAGGAAGGCGGCCAGCTGGCAAAGAGGTTCTACGATGCTTTGACGCTGAGGATTCGTCAGCGTCGCTCTAAGGCGGCTGCAGTCTTGCAGGCGCTGCATAACGACTTGCTGCCTCAAGACGAGGCAGAAAGGGAGATATTCCCGCAGGCCACTCGGAGAGAAGTAGATGAGTACATAACTCGTATGATACAACGGATGAGTGGGGAAAGGATCGGTGATGCTGTGTCTGACAGTGAGAGTGAGGGTGTCGAGCAGTCCGCGCCGGAGCCGACTCTGCAGCAGCAGCTGTAACGCGCGCTGGAAACGGCGGCGAAAAGTCGTGTGCCTGGCGCACCGGGACAGCTTGGGAGACCCCAGCTTTCAAAGGCAGTGAAAAAAGAACTGGAAAATCTTCCAGTTTCTGGGAAAGGGCCGCTCGCTAGCATGGCCTATAAGTGGCTCAAAGGCATTGTCGCCACGAGCGTCGAATCTGAGCGAGTGTTCTCAACTGTAGGTAACATAGTGACAAAGGAACGTTCCCGTCTGAATGACGATACAGTTGATACCCTGTGCTTCTTAAAATGTCACTATAGGTAAAAGCTTGGCAACATGCTTATTCGATTCCGCTTAGCAGTCGCGTATACTTATTGTTGTGCGAGTGCATCGCATGGAACAGTCTTATGTTAATCGAGTAATACATGTACATCATTTGATCCTGTGAGTATCCCTTTTTTCTGAAGGCGAGGAAAAATGATCGAGATCGCCTGTTTGAATACCCGACGCTGGGTAGGCAATTATCAAACAACAAACGGCGTAGAACATCCAGTCTATTGATGGAGTGTTGTTACTCCACTGAAGGTGTCGTTTTCGCGATGCATTTCAGGTGCTTCAGGGAGTTACTCCGCGCATATCGTAACTAAATGTGAATGTGTGAATGATCACTCGATTGTCAAATGGATAAAAGGCGTTTGCATGGCGCATCTGGACGTCATGAGTCGAAATTCTGATCGGAATACCTTGGATTATTAGAGAGAATATATGAATCCCGGGATCCCGGGAAATCCCGGGATTTTTTCCGGAAAATCCCGAAATCCCGGGATTGGGAAAACGGCCCGGGATCGACATCCCTAATAGATATCGCACAGCAGCGGCGAACGCCGCCCGTCCCGGGTGGCAACTGGGTAAGGTCTTGTGTTTGCATCCCGTAGTCACGGGTTCAGGTCCAAGTAGGGGATGGTGCTTTTTATTTCTTCCCTTGGTAACACGATTTGGTGAATGTATCGCTTCCGAAATCACTTTCGCTCTGCACACATGCCTAAAGGCGCCTAACTGAAGAACACTGAAGGCAATGCGCCTGTGATCTATGACTGATATGCACGGAGATTTTTGCGACTTCGCCGAGTTTTTGGCATTTGCCCTCGCTCGTGCAGTGTCCCAATAGACGCGTTATGCTGGTATACACGGCTTGGACCCTTACAGGCTTCCTCTATATAATGTTATGAGGTCACTTTGTTTAGCTATGATACCTTCATTGATCATAATTGCTGACGGCATAGTTAAAGGAATGAGAGATATACGGGTGGTGCTTTACCATCAATTATTATGTGATAAAATACGATGAAATAAAATGTTGTTGATGACTGACCCTATTCAGACCACGCAGTATGCGATGTCGCAAACGACGTTGCGTGGGTATATGGTATTATCGCAGCTATTGCATTGTGTTGCGAAATGTCCCGAGGTGATCTTCATGTGCACAGAAACATGTCAAAACTATTCAAAAGATGAAGAGATTAAACTTCCCTGGCATCGCTCGTCATCCGCTCAGCATAGCGCCCTGCTGGTATCGGTGCCTGTGTCTGAGGCGCTCTGCTGGTATCGGTGCCTGTGTCTGAGGCGCCCTGCTGGTATCGGTGCCTGTGTCTGAGGCGCCCTCCTGGTATCGGCACCTGTGTCTGAGACGACCTCCTGGTATCGGTACCGGTGTCTGAGGCGTCCTCCTGGTATCGGTGCCTGTGTCTGAGGCGCCCTCCTGGTATCGGTGCCTGTGTCTGAGGCGCCCTCCATGGTATCGGTACCTGTGTCTGAGGCGTCCTCCTGGTATCGGTGCCTGTGTCTGAGGCGCCCTCCTGATATCGGTGCCTGTGTCTGAGGCGCCCTCCTGGTATCGGTGCCTGTGTCTGAGGCACCCTCCTGGTATCTGTACCAGTGTCTGAGGCGCCCTCGTGACATCGGTACCGGTGTCTGAGGCGCCCTCGTGGTATCGGTACCGGTGTCTGAGGCGCCCTCGTGGCATCATACCTGTGTCTAAGACGCCCTCCTGGTATCGATACCTGAGTCTGAGGCATCATCCTGGTACATACCAGTCCTATATTTTAAGATGCGGACCTCCATGGGGAGTAATCTCGCACACTCGACAACTGCACGGTTCAGACACCGAAAATGAACAATATTGAGAGCACTCAAGTGCAATACCAAGAAGCATATCAAATCGTAGGGTAGTGGCATCGAATAGTTTCTACACAATCGCTGGCTTGCCTAGCATATCAAATCATAGGGTAGTGACATCGAACAATTCCCACACCATCGCTGGCTGGCCTAGCACGTTGACATTGAAGATTCCCCCGCAATCGCCCTGATAGTCAATGCCATCAAGTTAGATGACAGCCAATTCCACAACTTCAAACAGGGTAGCAAAACGAACCTTTTGTCACCCGTGGTCGGGCGTAAGGTCGGTTGCACTTGTCGGAGTGTCTGAGGGTGGGTGCAGCGGGCCTGTGGGGAGGGGGGGGGGTCAAAATCCACAAATTGGTATTTTATCTTGGAGCACTCCTCTACCTTCTGCCTTTGCGCGTCTCTCTCTCTCTCTCTCTCTCTCTCTCTCTCTCTCTCTCTCTCTCTCTCTCTCTCTCTCTCTCTCTCTCTCTCGCTCTCGCTCTCGCTCTCGCTCTCGCTCTCGCTCTCGCTCTCGCTCTCGCTCTCGCTCTCGCTCTCGCTCTCGCTCTCGCTCTGAGAGTGAGAGTGAGAGTGAGAGTGAGAGTGAGAGTTTTCTGATCAAACCCAGCCGCTGTATATCACCCGGCGATATTATATGCGGACGATACAGCGACGAGGTGTCACTAGCGAACGCAATATGGCCGCCGGATGCTCAGCTGACTGTAGAGCAATACTGCGCCATACTGGCGATGTTAATATACCAGAAACACATACTCGTAAGCACAGCAAGTGTTAAGTTGCTGAGCATTAAGTGGGATAATTTGAGCAATGTTCGTGTGGCATCTCCACTTCCATCCCACACCCATTTGCATCGAATTAGGAAATGACGTTGAAAATCATGTCCGCGATATCTGGGTATCGCATAGTCGGGGCATTTGGGTAGTGCTTTACGGTAATTTCGGCTTGCGTGTCATTGGCTTGTCGACGGTATGTAATTGAACTGCCGACTTTGTGTTTTAATAGGCGTAATTAGCGGCACTTAGCCGGATAGCTGGCACATTTCCTGCATGCGCCATCATGGGTTTCGTCACCTGAAGCCCAAAATGGCCCGATAACCGAGCGGGGCCGCCCATTCCGCTGACGGCATATCGTCGGTAAATCGGAATATGGCGGCTAACAGCCGCATTGCGAGAACAGCGGCAGCGCACACTGACGCCGGTCATGCGCGGCATTAGCGGCAATAGCGGCAGTTGCCCGCCCTGTAACCACTGCCCACGCGCTGTCCTGTTGATCCCCGAGACGGACAAATGAGCGTTGGCGTTTTTGAACGCCGACTTCGCTTGACGACATGTGTGTGGGTGTTGTCATGTGCGCATGGTGTGACCGAACCAAAATGTGACTGAGGTGTGCCGCCTTCCAAACATGGCTGCCCTCATGCGGCATATGCAGTATGGTGAGGTGAAACTGGACTTTTTGTCCGGTTCACTACGCTAGTGTTTTACAATTTCTGCCACGCTGTTAAGCGGTCGCCTGCAATATATTGGCCTGCAATATATTGGCCCAATCGGAGAAGTGCAATTGGTGGCGCTTTTGCAATGCAGTTAGCCGGCTCAGAGCCAGTTTGACGTGAAAGTCTACATTCCTTTGATTGGTGAGAAGGAATATAACAGCACGGACTTTTAGGCATTCACTTCTATACGAGTGAAAATGAACTTTCTGTTTCCGGGAATATATACTCAGGAAAAAATTACCACGAGCCATCAAAACTGCAAAAATATGCATCAGCGATCCTTATGCCAGTTGGGATGCACAATATATTTTAGTAGGTAGCGTTTCTATGTTGCATATTTACCACGGGAGTCCGCAGCACATTTATAACAATGGAACTTAGCTTTGCTGTTCCTTGACTTCTCATTCTCCTCGGATACTCATTTTGATCTACTGGAAGATCAACAGTTTTATCTCTAGTGAAAATGGGTATAATGCAATTGACAAGGCCAAAATGAGAAAGGAGTAAAAAAAGAGCGGAGAAGAAAAGAGAGGGCGAGAAGAAGATGTGAAAGAGCGCATACTGCGCATAGTGTGACGGCAGGAAGGAAGAAGGAAATTACCTAAAATTAGTTCATGTGAAGCCTGCTGTGCGCAGGCGGATAGAGATACAGGAAAATAGTGTTTGTATTGAAGAACCAGGTGGAATCAATGCCACTCATTGCAGACTTGATTCCGGCAGCAGTAAATTTATGGGGAAAAGATGTGGCAGATGGCCGTGAAGCAGAGAGTGCTATCTGGCGACACCAATGTGAACACTGGCTGGAGAAGTGGCGCCACAGTGTAGATTGAGCGGGAACTGAACGGATCTCCGTAGTGGCTGACATGCCAGATACACGGAAGCAAGCTCCCACTGAGGTAAATATGCGTTGTGTTGGTTTTGGCCGTAAGATTACCAGGTTTTTAAGGACAAAGGTCATCTTGTTCCGGGGTTAATTTCGCTCTTGCTTCGTTCCATTTTCCACAGGTACGTTTTCTGTGTACTGGGCGGTAGCAATTGAAACAGAACGGGCAAACATACTTTATGGACGAGCCCGAACAGATAGGCGGCGACGTTCACCTACTTCATGTTGTCCGGTTTGTCCGGGCGAGCTCGGACAGCAGATGAGCGGCGACGTTCACCTACTTCATGTTGTCCGGTTTGTCAGGGCGAGCTCGGACAGCAGATGAGCGGCGGTGTTCACTTACTTCCTGTTGTCCGGTTTGTCAGGGCGAGCTCGGACAGCAGGTGAGCGGCGATGTTCACCTACTTCATGTTGCCCAGATTTCCTTATTAAAACCAACCTGCAGGTGCAGTCCGACCAGGGAGCAAGTAACTTGTCAACGGACCAACGCCTACTATACGTCTACTGCCAGGCCACAACAGTAGGTCCCCTGTCGAACATCGTGCGCCGTAAACCTGACCCAATGAATCACCCACGTGGTCCCACTCTCGCCACTCGAGTACGTGTTCTCTACACCAGAGCCAAACGTTCCGAGGATTATCTGGTTAAGCTGGCAGCATTTATAGCACAGGTGTGCGCGCCAATGTGGCTTACCATCAAGGCGCAACATCAGTTCACCAATGGCGCACTGCACGTGTGTAAACCGATCTAGTTGGCAGACCAACAGCCAGCCGACGTCCATAATGTGGTGCGGAAAGTAGCGCAAAACAATGCGTGCTGGACGCATTCGGAGAATGTCCCTGTTTCAATGTTCGTCAGTGCGAGTGAACTTCCTTTTCCTGATTTCAGAGAAGGCGGAGAATGATGTAGTAAACGCACTGATGGAATGTGTACCGAAAGTTATTTGAGAATTGGTTGGTGAAGTGTGTTGCAGTCGCTGTTGCTAAAGTTACACAAGCCACAGAAAACAGGATCTAGAAATGCATATCTCTGCATTTTGACCAGCAGAGACTTCGCAATTTATTGTGTGAAATGATCTTCCAGTGGAGCCAAATAAGCATTATATGACAATGAGAGCTAAGGAATAGCGGAGCTAAGTTCCATAGTTATAAATGTGCTGCAGACTCCCGTGATAAATATGCAACATTTATGTTGCGTTGCAACATAGGAACGCGATCAAGTACTAAACTATATTGTGCATACCAATCGTCATAAGGATCACAGTTGCACATTTTTGTAGTTCTGATGACTTGTGGTATTTTCTGCTCAGTATTTATCCCCGGAAAAAGGAAGAAGTTCATTTCCACGCAAATAAAAGTGAATGCCTAAAAGTCGGTGATACTATATTCTTTCTTCCCAACCAAAGGCACAGAGACTTTAACGCCAAATTGGCTCTGAGTTCTGGCTCACTTCAGCGCAAAAGCGCCGCCGATAGGCAGTTCTCCTATTTGGCGAATAATTTGCATGTGCTTGTAACACAACTGTTACACAACCATTGAGACACCAACATACTAAATCTGACAAAAAGTTCATTTTCACCCCACCCTACTATGCAGCGGCGCCATTTGCGCTGTCCGTCGCCAGTGGTACGTGATGCTGCACTCCTCCAGCAGACGATCCTGAACTCGATGCACAAGTACCAGCCGCGGTTCCACCTGGTGTGCGCCAGTGACATCTCGCAGCTGCCCTACAGCACCTTCAGGACGTACGTCTTCAACGAGACGCAGTTCGTCGCCGTGACTGCCTACCAGAACGAAAAGGTGGGCGGCCAGCGGCATCGCGTCCAACCGCCGCCTGTCGCATAGAAATGGCCCATTGTTCTTCACATCATGTTCAAACAACTAATGGGAGGACCGTTCGGTAACTAACTACGAGCCTTGAAATCTACATGACGGGAGCGGATTTCAGAACCGGCAAATGTGCCGTCGTGTTTCCTCCTCGGCGCATGCCTGTGCCTAGGTGGTCCGGAACCGCTTCTGATCAGATGAGGCCATTCATTCTGACAGTGCGCGAGCAAGGTACGCTAACTGCTACCTTCTCACTGCATTCATCTGACATATTCGGCCACATCAATTGTGTCTGATCACATGGTCTGTACTGGGGGCGTGCTCGTTACCTGCCGGGGCGGTAACGCATTGCCTGCCGGGGAGGCCGCGTTTAGTGCGGTGTCAGTGTGATGATTACCGCCTAGGGATGCCGTGGCCGCGCATGCCCTGCGGGCACAGCCGGCTGCGTGCTGCTCGTGAGCAGATGTGGTCAGCGTGGTGCCGTGACGGCCCGGAACATTGATCGAGTGCTGGGTCAGCCGACGGCGCGAGGCGGCGTGTGGAGGCGGCGATGATGATGCGGCTGCTTCACAACATGTCGGCAACACCGTGTACCGCAATAATCTTCATCTCTTCAATACCACATGCGGAGTTGCATATCTCCGCTGCACCACCTACCATAGGCGGTACCAAGGGTGCGGGCTGATGGCGGAGGAGGAGGAACGCTTCCCCAAACGTGAAGTTTTACATTGCGCATTTGGGCGTTCCACAGAGAGAATTGACCCGAAGCGATCACGTCCCTGTCCCCTATCCAAAGACCGTGGTACTGCCAATGTCACCTACCACGAGCTGAGCACCACCTGGCCATCACGCAGCATCATCTGGCTGAAAACCACTAAGCGTCTTTTATTGTATTTAACAAAAGGCTAAGGAGGCAACAAACACACCAGCAAACAAAACAAAGAGCACACGAGTCTGAAAAGAGGCTATTAACTCTATTCCAAGGCCAAGATGGTCAGAAGAGTAACTTCTTGCCTTCCCCCAGGTATTTTGCAAGCATAGGTATTTCATTGAAAGGCTCAACCCAAGATATATTCACTAGACCACCGTGCATATTTGTGGACCCCAGAATAAATAATGGAATCTGATTAAATCACATAAAGGCTGCAAGCTGCGGGAAGACAGTAGGCTGGAGCTGTATGGAGCTTCCAAACAAGCTTCCGTGGTCGGGAATCGCACCGGGATCTCATGTGTTACAGGCAGTCATGTCGGCCCTGAGCTACCAGGTCGTTATATCGCATAGCCCCTTCCCATCTGGGCATAATTGGTGAAGATATTTCCATAAATTTCGATAATCACATGAGATGTGGTACTTCTCGAAATGTTGGTACAATGCAATAAGTGGAAGATATGACCTCAAAATGATGGGGAACTTTTATCAGTTTTTCTCACCTAGAGAAGCGACAACCAATGTGCATGCTTATTCATGTGCACCCTGGATGTAGTCCGTGGTATTGGCTGGGGCAGACCCAGAAACCTGGCTTGGGGAGGGGGCAAACAAAATCCGATTTAGGAAAGCTCATCATATTTAAACAGCTAACACTTGTCTAATCTGCGTAGGACACTATTTATGTCATACAATACTATTATATTTCATGAGATGCCATCTTAGTGCATAATATCGGCAAAAATCGACCTGCGGGGATGCATGACTCATTTCCCCCTGAATCCGCCCCTGGATATTGAGGAATGGATATGATAGATACCAATTACAAACTATTTGATTATTGACGGTTCGATTATCTGCAAATGTCATGGTCCCGTGCGCCTGGGTCGCTCGACGACTTGCATTGTGTTTCTCTTTATAAAAAGGCGAGTCATGAAAATGGAGTATTTACCTCATGATCCGGCAGGGACATCATTCCGATCATGGGCAGCGGTCTCCGACCAAACGTTCCCGTCATCTCGTTCTGCGGCGCCAGCACGGCAACATCCCGCCACAGGCGCACCACTGCGATCCCTACACCCCGCCACAGGCGCACCACTGCGATCCCTACACCCCGCCACAGGCGCACCACTGCGATCCCTGCACCCCGCCACAGGCGCATCACTGCGATCCCTACACCCCGCCACAGGCGCACCACTGCGATCCCTACACCCCGCCACAGGCGCACCACTGCGATCCCCACACCCCGCCACAGGCGCATCACTCCGATCCCTACCCCGCCACAGGCGCACCACTGCGATCCCTACACCCCGCCACAGGCGCACCACTGCGATCCCTACACCCCGCCACAGGCGCATCACTCCGATCCCTACACCCCGCCACAGGCGCATCACTCCGATCCCTACACCCCGCCACAGGCGCATCACTGCGATCCCTACACCCCGCCACAGGCGCATCACTGCGATCCCTACACCCCGCCACAGGCGCATCACTGCGATCCCTACACCCCGCCACAGGCGCATCACTCCGATCCCTACACCCCGCCACAGGCGCATCACTCCGATCCCTACACCCCGCCACAGGCGCATCACTCCGATCCCTACACCCCGCCACGGGCGCATCACTGCGATCCTTACACCCCGCCACAGGCGCATCACTGCGATCCTTACACCCCGCCACAGGCGCATCACTGCGATCCCTGCACCCCGCCACAGGCGCATCACTCCGATCCTTACACCCCGCCACAGGCGCACCACTGCGATCCCTACACCCCGCCACAGGCGCATCACTCCGATCCCTGCACCCCGCCACAGGCGCATCACTCCGATCCTTACACCCCGCCACAGGCGCATCACTGCGATCCCTGCACCCCGCCACAGGCGCATCACTGCGATACCTACACCCCGCCACAGGCGCATCACTGCGATCCCTACACCCCGCCACAGGCGCATCACTCCGATCCCTACACCCCGCCACAGGCGCATCACTGCGATCCCTACACCCCGCCACAGGCGCATCACTGCGATCCCTACACCCCGCCACAGGCGCATCACTCCGATCCCTACACCCCGCCACAGGCGCATCACTGCGATCCCTACACCTCGCCACAGGCGCACCACTGCGATCCCCACACCTTCCTGTCGCCGGACAAGGTCAATCAGCCGTGTGTGCATGCATGCGTGCATAATTGAGATGGGTCGGCGCGCGACGTTCAGTCCAGTCGAGGTCAAGGGCGCAGGCAGAGCCGCCCGCCAGCCGCGCCACTCCCGGCCGCCGATGGTCGTCGACACCGCCCCGCTGTTCATGTCATCGGCGTCGACGCGGCCGCCGTCGTCCCCCGTTAGTGGCGGGGTGACTGGTGACGACGACATCGGTCTCCGGCACGTGCTGCCAGGGGCACGGCTCGACCACTGCTCATCGTGGTGCACAGGCGTAGGGGCGATTTTAAAGCTGGTAGGGAGCACAGCTGAACCAAAGCACTTCTTTGGCCACACCAGCTTGCATTGCTCGTCATAACTTTGTGATTTTGGCATCATGGCGACTCGACTGCAATGATGATCATACTGCGCCCACTTTTGGCGTTAGTGTTAAATTTGCTTCAATTGACCGGGTTACCGCCAAGTTCGTAGCACAGGACCCTTCCAGTCCCGGTGGCTCCTGCACGCATGCGAAGGTACGATGCAACACTCGAGACGCTGCTAGTACCCGGGGTACGATGTGGCACTCATGGACATGATGCTGCCACTACCCGGGGCGTAATGTGGCACTCAAGGACATGAGAGCTGCCACTACCCGGGGTGCGATGTGGCACTCAAGGAAATAAGCTGCCACTGCTTGAGTTGTGATGTACACTTCGGAGTTTGGTGCTTCCTCGGCTTGAGCTGTGATGTGACAATACATGACATGACGCGGCTCAGCTTCGGGTGCCATGTAGGAGTAAGGCTCCACGGATATGGCGAAGCCACCGAAGAGTCTGGGGTTTGAAGCCCGATGCTCTGGCTGTTTCTTAGCCCTTGTCACGTGGAATACTAAAAGTCAGTCTCATTCCGGAGTAAAAGCCGGTCTGGCCACACGTTAGAGACACGAGCATCTCGACCTTCTTCGTGGTATGATACAGCTACAGAAAATCACAAGCTCTTCAGTGATACGGCACTGCCCCACACAATTATAGATTTGTGCTTCTTGGATGATGGGCTTAGCTAAAAGGCAGGTCACGAACAAAATGTAGGTAATCGCCAAATAATCGCAAAATATTCGCCAAAGTATTGTGAACATTTCAAAGACACACGCTTTATGGAACGTTGATTATGTTTTGTTGGTTTTCTTGTTGAGCTAGTCGGGGTGGGGATGGCCGAGTGGTTAAGGCGTTGAGCTCTGAATATTAAGGTCCCGGGTTCGACACTCGCACCACTCGGGATATTTTCTAATCCCACCGACCACCGGCGAAGCAGTATGGACGGCGCCATTAGCCGTGATCGTGCATAAAGTGCGTCATAAACGACCGAATAAACAATTGTTGAGCTGGTCTGGTTTTTTCTTTTCTCGTTTCTTTTTTAACGTATCTTATTGTTTTTCTTTTTCTGAGTGTGTGTGTGTGTGTGTGTGTGTGTGTGTGTGTGTGTGTGTGTGTGTGCGTGTGTATGTGTGTGTGTGTGTAAGTTTCGCCAGCCTGCCACCGTGTGGTGATGTCGGCTGTTTCCGGTAGTGTGTAGATGAATGTGGTGGTGTGTTGTGGTTCATGGAACGACGTAGTCGGGGGTAGAAGGAATAGGATAGGTAAGGTTGACTTGATCTAAGGTGTCGAAGTTAGGTAGTTTGAAGATAACAGAGTAGAGCTGGGTAGAGGTGTGATGGGCTGTCTTGAAGTTGAGGCTGTAGGTTGTTCAGATGCTGAAGAAGGCGCAGTAGTGAAGAATGACGAGAAAGAAGCCAGTCCGGACGGTGCTGCTTTGGGTGCAGAGGGGGGGGTCATCGCCGTTTGGAGTGAGCATTTCAAGAAAACATATAGGCACTTAGGGGATCATGGATTTACAAAAAAAAATGTATGTATGCGTACGCATATTTTTTTCCTTTTTTTTCATGTCTCTTTTTGTTCCTTTTTTCCCCTTCACAGTTGTTCCAATATGCGTGTTGTTGAAAGGAAGTGGAAGATATGTTCGTGTAATGTTGGGTGTTCATCGTTGAGAAGCGTGGTGAGGTTTAGTGGGAGGTTGTTTGTGGTGCAGTAGTTTGTGATGTGTTGTCTTTGGTTGTTGTACTTGGTGCAGTATATGAGAATGTGTTTGATTGTAAGTATTCGGCGACATGTTGTGCATTGAGGTCGTGGTTGGTTTAGAATGAGGTAGGACTGTGTGAGTGCTGTGTGTCCGATGCGAAGTCTTGTCAGTATCCTTTCTTTGAGTCTGGTGTTTTGATCGATGGCGTGCCAATGTTCGTGTTTTGGGTGTATATCGTGGATTTGTGTTCCTGCTCTGTCCCATGTTTGTAGAATGTGTTTGTTGATTGCCTGCCTTCCATGTTCAAAATGGCGGACAAGCGCGCATGCGCGCGTCTTCATGCCCACCATGCGCATTCGTGCACGCATGGTGTAAGAACTGAACTGAATAACCTGCCCGATATTGTTACACTGGAATCACCTTTGCAGTTAAAGAATGCAAAGGTATCTTTAAAAAGGCTATATTTGTGCATTACATGCAGAAGGCGATGTTCTGTACATGAAGGTTTTTGGCTGTTCTTTATTACATGAACATGTAATATTACAACATACATATTACAACATACATATTACATACATGAACATGAAGCGTTCTGAGAGCCCTCTATCTTAGTGAAAGGCTGTGCACGTGGTTCGGACAAACCTTGAAATATTTTGGTTCATAAAAGAGCAATTTCGCCAAGGTTCTTCAAAGCGTTTCTCAATGTCTAATAGAGGAGGCTCCCAAAGCGCTTACAAGAGAGTGCTAGGTACCTACGTCATAGAATGTGATGACACACGATTCGTCGTATTGCAGAAATACGCCAGCAGTTATAGCAGTTTTCCACTTCTTCGTTGATGGCACAACACCTCTTTTAAATAGCTCTGGAAGCTCGAGTAGAAACTAAAATAATTCGAGCGGAAATCGCTCTGAAGCCCCAAGAGTCGTACCAGAGGTTCTCAAAATTGTGCCCCCCCCCCCCCCAGTGGCCGGGAATCTACGGGTTGTATGCGGGGTGAATGCGGGATGTCTGTGTGGTGTATGGAGGGTGGGCGTGGAGTGTCGGCGGGGTATCTGTGTGGTGTATGGAGGATGCGTGTGGGGCGTCTGCGGGTTGCCTGCGGAGTGTCTGGTGTGTGTGTGTGGGAACTGGGTATGGAATGTCTGCGGGGTGTCTGCGGGATGTCTGCGAGATGTCTGGTTGGTGTGTGGGGGCCGGGTGTGTAATGTCTGTGGGAAGTCTGCGGGGCGTCTGCGGAGTGTCTGCGGAGTGTCTGCGGAGTACTGCGGGGTGCATGCGGGGTGCATGCGGTGTGTGTGGTTGGTGTAGTGCGGCTGCCATCGAGGAGTACCGCTGCCAGTCGGCTAGCGTGACAGGACGCGCTCAAGTCGCCTTGTTAAGCTGCGATTGATTGCGTGCTATCACGCAAACTACAGCTCCCCATCGCGGCGGGCATGGATATTCTGACCCAACCCCTCCCCCCCCCCCCACCACCACCACACTGACTGGCGAGCCCGCCGGCTATGACACCTCGACCATAAGTGGAGAAGAGTTCGCGCAATGTCGGGAGACGCCACCAAGGTGCGAAATTACCGGAAACCAGTCGAATGCACACATGAATAGCAGGCCAAGTGATTAGCAGACACCGGAATTGAGTATGGTGACTCCCCACTATCAGGACGCTATATAAACACACCGTGGCACACGTCATGCCCATTTGTTTAGTTACCAGCGTGTATCAGCACTACTATCGTGCTGATTTTGACAAATCACCCTGTCTCCAGCATGTTGCATCCATGCCAGGCTCTACATCATCCTGTTGTCAGCAGGTGGTGAAGAGAGCTCATAAATTGCTGGGCCGTGCGCAATTTACTGCGGCGCAGACTAGCCCATCATCACCATTATGACTCGCTCAGTGCTCACGGTGCCGGGCGGGCGCCATCTGCCACGTGAGCCAGACAGCGTGTGTGTTTTGCCCGCCGATCACATTGTGACTCGCCCAGTGCTCACGGTGCCGGGCGGGCGCCATCTGCCACGTGAGCCAGACAGCGTGTGTGTTTTGCCCGCCGATCACATTGTGACTCGCCCAGTGCTCACGGTGCCGGGCGGACGCCATCTGCCACGTGAGCCAGACAGCGTGTGTGTTTTGCCCGCCGATCACATTGTGACTCGCCCAGTGCTCACGGTGCCGGGCGGGCGCCATCTGCCACGTGAGCCAGACAGCGTGTGTGTTTTGCCCGCCGATCACATTGTGACTCGCCCAGTGCTCACGGTGCCGGGCGGGCGCCATCTGTCACGTGAGCCAGACAGCGTGTGTGTTTTGCCCGCCGATCACATTGTGACTCGCCCAGTGCTCACGGTGCCGGGCGGACGCCATCTGCCACGTGAGCCAGACAGCGTGTGTGTTTTGCCCGCAGATCACACAGCTGAAGATCGACAACAACCCGTTCGCCAAGGGATTCCGTGACTCGGGCTCAGGCAAACGGGAGAAAAGGTGGGTCTGGCGGCGGCCAGACCCAAAGGTGGGTCTGGCGACCACTGAGCAGAAGCACCTTCTTCCGAATTATTCGGAGGGCTCAATGGGAATTTGGAATATTTTATTGTGTGTGAACTCATTTGATCTGCAGCACACACATCTGGTAAACCTTATCGGCCAAACGTTAAACGTACAACCGATTATCCCTCACTCCGCAGCGCGATCGATGTCGTATTCCCACATGTGGGTTTCTGGATACAGAACCCCTCTGAATATATTTCATCTTTAATCGGAAACAGTGGATAGCCTAACACAGTATCTGCCCAGTGCTAGTCCGCCTACCTTGGTACTGTGCGACCATTACTGATCATGTGTCTCATGTGAATGGTACACACTGTGCGAAAATCAGTTAATTCTACTTTCAACTCTTCATTGCGTCCCCACAACTGCAGCAGTTACGACTTCCTTAATGACCTATGCATGTAAATGGTAAGTCATATCCATTAAGGTAGATAGGTACGGTGGTATGATAAGTCACTTAAGTATGTAACTTTTTGGAACACGTCGAGCGCTCTGCAATCTAGGACATACTTGAGGTCGCCAGAAAAATCCCACAACACCGACGAGTCCCCAGCGCGAATTTGCCCATTGAACTCTAATCACACCCTCAACACCCCACGGCGATCCCAGGACAAAATGTCGCCTGACAAAGTTTCGTCGCATGGATCTCGTAATGCAAAGTACCAGTATGGTATAAATATTGCAAAAGAAAGTATTCACAAGATGCATATCTCGTAATGGAAGTTCCTATAATGCATAATTCCCGTAATATAAGAATTAACTTTTCACACGGCCGAAGTTTCGTGGAGAAAGTGATCCTTCTGCCAATTTATTGTACGATATAATTATCGCCGGATAAATTATTGTGCGGCTCTAATTTTCGCATTGCCAGATTCCCGTACCGCCGAATTTGGGTAAATCTGATCTTCTTGCGGCATGATTCTTCCCTCCCCAATTTTCGACATGTCTGGCAGACTGCCATCATGGGACATACCCTCCTCGTAATTTCGGTTTTCCCCGAATTTTGCACATCTAAAGTCACAGGTCACTCCACGGAGTTCTGGAGGGGATAGGGTGATTCTGGAAATGTATGGAAATTCGAGATTGGAGGTCTTGTTCTACAAGTGACGATTGGATAGGCAAACCTCTTGAATGGACTATTTCTCAGTTTTAATGGAATGTTTATTTAGATACGACATGCGGTGATGGAAATTATGGCTATGCTTGGCTTTATTTCTCTCGCATTCTCCTCCCTGCTTTTCTCAATGCGCCGTTGTTCCGAAAAGGAAAGGCAGAGAAAATAAGAACAATACGACATAGGTGAAAGAACAGGGAGCGGGTGGCGATTGATCGCCGCCCCTCCCCAACTCTTCAGAGAGTGGAGTATTAATGTGTGTGTGGAAGAGGAAGTTTTGCTATAGGATAATTTATTCGTACGAGAACCTAGAATCTGTTTAGCGAGAATTTAGTGGTACGCATAATCTTGCTGTACGGGATTTCGTTGTATGATAATATGACACACGAGGACATCGACGTGCAAGACTTTGTCCGACGATAATTAGGTCTTGTGAAATTTTGGTAATATGTTGTGATATGAATCCGATTGTGAAAATGGCATTTGGTGATGTGAATAGTTATGCGAGAGTCCAGCGAGGTCAATTAGTACGAAAGCTTTACTGATGAGAATTTAGTGCGGAAAATATCTGAGCATACCATAATTACCCCAGACGAGAAACTGGCGCTATAACATTTATACCGTACGAGCTTTTCCAATTACGGGATTTGGTCAACGAGGATCAGTCCAACCAGTATCTGCGGATAGACTAGTATCTGCGGACAGACTAGCGGATAGATCCGTCCGACTAGTATCTGCGGACAGACTAGCGGATAGATCCGTCCGACTAGTATCTGCGGACCGACTAGCGGATAAATCCGTCCGACTAGTATCTGCGGACAGACTAGCGGATAGATCCGTCCGACTAGTATCTGCGGACAGACTAGCGGATAGATCCGTCCGACTAGTATCTGCGGACGGACTAGCGGATAGATCCGTCCGACTAGTATCTGCGGACAGACTAGCGGATAGATCCGTCCGACTAGTATCTGCGGACCGACTAGCGGATAGATCCGTCCGACTAGTATCTGCGGACCGACTAGCGGATAGATCCGTCCGACTAGTATCTGCGGACAGACTAGCGGATAGATCCGTCCGACTAGTATCTGCGGACCGACTAGCGGATAGATCCGTCCGACTAGTATCTGCGGACCGACTAGCGGATAGATCCGTCCGACTAGTATCTGCGGACCGACTAGCGGATAGATCCGTCCGACTAGTATCTGCGGACAGACTAGCGGATAGATCCGTCCGACTAGTATCTGCGGACAGACTAGCGGATAGATCCGTCCGACTAGTATCTGCGGACAGACTAGCGGATAGATCCGTCCGACTAGTATCTGCGGACAGACTCCTGTCAGGATCTCCCCATCTGCGGACAGACTCCTGTCAGGATCTCCCCATCTGCGGACAGACTCCTGTCAGGATCTCCCCATCTGCGGACAGACTCCTGTCAGGATCTCCCCAAGACACGTGCCGAAGGTCCTCGCAGGTGAACGACCTCGGCGATTCCGGGAAGACCACTGACGTGGGGCAAAAAATGTTGGATCGTGTGGAACAGAGGCTCAGGGCCGAGTCCCCCCGCCGCAAGAAATTTTGGGATTGTCAGCAAAGCCAAAAATTTTGGCCGCGCTTCGCGCGCCGAAGGCCGTCTCTTTTCACAGACCCTTTTGGGTCGGACTCACCTTAAGAAAATCCTGGCTGCACCATTGAAGGGTAGTACCTCACGGCTCCTTGTTGGAAGTTGTCACAACGCATGACTGTCATGCGAAAACATGTCAATTTCAGCAGATTTCAGTGGAAAGCACACACCATTGATGTAGGTCATTTATGAGCTGATTAATCAGTGAAGAAATCATGTCCCGGTACCTCCTGAAAAAAGGTATTGACAAAGGAACAGGGTGAGGGCCAATGGGCCTTGCACCCTCCCCCCTCCCCGACCAAAAAGTCCTCTATCTTAGCCATTAAGCAATGGCGTTGACTGGGTGGAAATGACCTAAAGGTTGGTGTTCCTCCTCACATTTTTTTGGCCGCTGCAACGCTCAAGGAAAAGTTACCATAGACGCCGCCTGCACCGGTGACTGCTTGTTAATTGAAATGCGCAAAGCTTCAAACTTGACAGCAGACATTCTTACATTTCAAAAATGGATCAAATTCAATATGTAGGTATGCGGTTAATTTCGAATTCGGAGGCTTTGAATCTGCTAATTGTGCACGTGGATGACGGCGCGTTCAATGCTGCCACCCTCAGATCTGCGGGATGACGGTGGGTCGGGAAAGCATCGAGAACCGAGTATAGCAGTCACCAGTCTTTCATTTCTGATACTGAATTACACTTATCAGCTGATAGACAAATGGCTGGTCTGACACCATAGAACAGCACAGAACACCTTTTGAATCCATAAAATTAGCATGTTGCAGAAGTTTAGTTGACAGCCTTTGCAATCAGAAGCGTCAAGTAATGGATGGAATGACGGTCGCTCACATTGTCCAGCTTACATATTACGTGAGGATAAAACTTCACTCAGGCTCGCTGCTCTTGCCCTGGCTGGTAAAATCATTGCGCCGAGAACAGTCAGACCGGTCCAATTTTAGGCTTCAAAATGTCTGAAAACCCAGTTTTCTGCCATTTGATTTGTGGTGCAGAACAAGTAGCTGGCCTACGTCCATTATTAATTCCGTACAAAAAGGGACCAACCCCGCTGTGATGGCGACACATAAATTTCCGGTCCGATGTACAACTTGGGCGAAGCTGCATTTCCTTAACGTCGGAGAAAAAGAGAGAAAAACCCTACGCATTGGATTCACATTCACTTCTATTGTTACCTCTTTAACATGATAGCTTCGTCCACCTCGTTCACCCATTAAACATTCGTTAGCACCGTCACAATTGCACCTGCTCCATTCAGGAATATCACCAAAACATATCTAAAATATCACTGGACGATCGCATGGAGTTCTCACGTTTAATAGAAAGCTATGCAACAGTCACGCACTGTTCATCTACATGGGGAGGACTTTGGTGGATAAAACAGTACGCTGCTCAGCATAGGTGGAAACCTCTCGAAGATCAAGAGGCATCCAGCAGCAAAAATTGTCCCTCACAGGCAAAACAAGTCCAGCCTAGAATGAAAGCCATCGGTTTTTAGTTTTATCAGCTCCTCCCACTAATTGCATTGCATTTACAATTATTTCCTTGCAAAGTACAATGCTTCCAGGGAGAATCCAGGCAGGGTCCAATGAATCCAGGCAGGGTCCAATGAATCCAGGCAGGGTTCTGGTCCCCAACCCTACGAAAATCTCCACCCGCGCTGCTCAGGGACAGCAGAATGGCACAAAATGTCTAAAATGCCTCTTTCGCCTGTCTCTGAATAACGTTATTCGTTTTCCGGCCGTATTTTTCAACTTGAGATCATCTCGACCAAGTCCTTTCCCCGGCTACATCAACTAGCGGAAAGCCGGCAATTCGTTGAAGATGTCAGTGTTCCTGACCGGGGCGGATCCAGGAATTGTCACGCGGAGGAGCACATTGTCTCGGAGCGGCGTCTTCCGCGAAAGAATTCGCATTCGTTGAGTGGGGAAGGTGGTGCACTCGGGCCAGCACGCCTTTCCCTTTCCCAGCCGGAGGGGCGCCACCCTTCCATGGCGGGACACATGTTCCCAAATTGTCTGTATCCGTTCCTGTTTTTTTTTAACAGAGGTCACCACCAGGAGCGCTCCGGTTCCTTGTTGCAAACCCGGCTACTTTGCTACTGCATCTGCCTATCAGTACGGATTACACGCGATTTGGCGTGTCACGTTCGGCCCTACAGCCACTGCTGGCTCCTTCATTTGGGTGGTATTTTTCTGTGTATTTAAAATGATAGTGGACGGCTTCCATATTTGTTTGCCATGTGCATATGGAGAGAAATTTGTTGCAGGCAGATTATAGTTTTGTGTTTGTGATTGTGCTTTTGTTTTTGTTTTGTGGTGGGATGCGTGGCTTATGGATAGAGGTTGTTCACAGGTGTATCAATACGATCCGTCTATGTCTGTTTGACAGATAGCTATTAGGGTTTCACCAGAGTACAGAATCGCAGAGCATACAGGCCTATAATTCACTCGTCAGTTTCCTGGTCAACTCCATTCTACCCGCTGACTCCCGGCTGATGCTACAATTAGAGCTCATGTCGCATTCATGCAATCCAGAAGCGCCATTGTACTAATCGTGCACGCCGGCACTTCCGATCCATGTCGTCGGCGTGTAAATCGGGGCGCTACCGGATATAGCCCACGTGATCCTAGTATTACTGCTAAACCCGCTTGCAAGTCTTACTGCTGAAACCGCTTGCAAGTCTATAGCTGATCCCATCAAGCTGGTGTGTAGCTGGCCGATAATTCGTCGTACGGTGGCCGAGGAACACTGCAGTTATCAACTGTCGCTGTAGCCTGGGTCAAGGAAACCGCTCCACATCACCCCTCCCACGTGACGGCCGCACGATGGCCGGCCCCGACGGTGGTCCACGAGCACTGCAGTTATCAACTGTCGCTGTAGCCTGGGTCAAGGAAACCGCTCCACATCACCCCCCCACGTGACGGCCGCACGATGGCCGGCCCCGACGGTGGTCCCGAGCACTGCAGTTATCAACGCCGCCGTAGCCTGGGTCAAGGAAACCGCTCCACATCACCCCTCCCACGAGACCGCCGCACGATGGCCGGCCCCGACGGTGGTCCACGAGCAATGCAGTTGTCAACTGCCGCCGTAGCCTGGGTCGAGGAAACCGCTCCACATCACCCCTCCCACGTGACGGCCGCACGATGGCCGGCCCCGACGGTGATCCACGAGCACTGCAGTTGTCAACTGTCACTTAGCCTGGGTCGAGGAAACCGCTCCACATCACCCCTCCCACGTGACGGCCGCACGATGGCCGGCCCCGACGGTGGTCCACGAGCACTGCAGTTGTCAACTGTCGCTGTAGCCTGGGTCGAGATGATGATGATTATTGGGGTTTTAGGGTGCGTCAACCCATGTGGGTTATATTGCACCCATAACAAACTTGCTTAGACACGCGTCAGATTGTCACGTTCGAATTAAATTATGTCTGAGGAGCGAGCTGTCACCTAGGCAGGTGCATATATTACTTGAAATCGATCTCCGCGAGGAAAGCCAAAACTGCTCTGTTATATATAAATCGTGAATCGTTTTCAAGTAAGTCCACTAATCCCAGAGTATGCGCTTCATATCCGAAGTGCCGCCTGCGTTCTTCTGCATATGCTGTGCACGCCACCAGCACATGGTGCACAGTCAGCGCGGCATTACACTTCACACATTCCGGTCTGTCGTCCCCGCACAGTAAGTATCTATGTGTTGCTAGAGTGTGACCAATTCTGAGGCGACAAATGGCCACTTCGTCCCTTCTAGTTCGACTGAATGACGAGGGCCACAGCTGCAAGTGTGGTTTGATTCGCTTCAATTTGTTTAGGTCTATTCGGTCCCAGCTTTCCTGCCACTGCCTGAAAAGAAATGATGATATAGTAGGGTAGTAGTCACTAGCAGGAAGTGGAAGCGCACGGCGACATGGGGCGTGTGCCGCACGCCCTGCAGCCTGATCTGCCAGCTCATTTCCACTAGCCTGGGTCGAGGAAACATTCAACATCACCCCTGCCACGTAACGGCCGCACGATGGCCGGCCCCGACGGTGGTCCACGAGCACTGCAGTTATCAACTGTCGCTGTAGCCTGGGTCAAGGAAACATTCCACATCACCCCTGCCACGTAACGGCCGCACGATGGCCGGCCCCGACGGTGGTCCACGAGCACTGCAGTTATCAACTGTCGCTGTAGCCTGGGTCAAGGAAACCGCTCCACATCACCCCTCCCACGAGACCGCCGCACGATGGCCGGCCCCGACGGTGGTCCACGAGCACTGCAGTTATCAACTGTCGCTGTAGCCTGGGTCAAGGAAACCGCTCCACGTCACCCCTCCCACGAGACCGCCGCACGATGGCCGGCCCCGACGGTGGTCCACGAGCACTGCAGTTATCAACTGTCGCTGTAGCCTGGGTCAAGGAAACCGCTCCACGTCACCCCTCCCACGAGACCGCCGCACGATGGCCGGCCCCGACGGTGGTCCACGAGCACTGCAGTTGTCAACTGCCGCTGTAGCCTGGGTCAAGGAAACATTCCACATCACCCCTGCCACGTGACGGCCGCGCTGGTCGGGACTCCGTCTAAGGAGGCCGACTGAGACTAGCCTGGGTCAAGGAAACATTCCACATCACCCCTGCCACGTGACCGCCGCGCTGGTCGGGACTCCCGTCTACAGGGAGGCCGACTCGAGCACAGCACACTTAGCCTGGGTCGAGGAAACATTCCACATCACCCCTGCCACGTGACGGCCGCGCTGGTCGGGACTCCCGTCTACAGGGAGGCCGACTCGAGCACAGCACACTTAGCCTGGGTCAAGGAAACATTCCACATCACCCTGCCACGTGTCGGCCGCGCTGGTCGGGACTCCCGTCTACAGGGAGGCCGACTCGACAGTTAATCGCACGAGCACGCTCGTTCACAGCGACTCACTCGCACTCGCCGTCGCCGTCGCCGTCCAATGACGTTCTTCCGGTGACCACGCCCACTCGTCTCGCCGTCCATAGTTCAGCTTCCTGTTCAGCTCGTTGTGCGTGATCAGGTATCCGGCTGAGCTCATTGCACTTGTTTAATTGTAAATGGAGATGCACTTCAAGCCCGAATAATTGTAATTGCCTATCAATCCCATCTCTTGATTTATATTCAGCTCATTCGGACAAGTTTTGGCCACTATCTCCAGCCTGATTCAATGCAGTGCGGTGCTTCCAACCAATCGCCCAGTTGATCACTTCCCGTTCCAGCTCTCTGTTAACACTACACTTCACTGCTCACTTTCTTGTTTATTGCGACCACTTGGGGTTGCTACGATGGGTCCAGTTCTCAGTTATTTCCGAACTTTTATCAGAGTAGCATACAATTCAGGTCCGGCTCAAACACACCAGAGACACAGCAGGACACGAACCAGGGAACAATGGTGCAGAGTCAAACGTCGGGACTCAAACACCCCCGGGACTCAGCAGTACACGAACCAGGGAACAGTGGTGCAGAGTCCAGCGTCGGGGCTCAAACACCCCCGGAACACAGCCGTTCACGAACAGGGGAACAGTGGTGCAGAGTCCAATTTCGGTGAGGGGAGTGTATGTACCCAACTATCCGGGCCACTATCCATATGCAGCCAGCACTCTCGTGACGGGCGAGGACAACGCTCTAGCGAGTCTCCTCCCGTGTATAAACCATAAAAGCTCATCAGTTAGAGGCCCAGCCCATCCGGGCTCGATCCGGGTCGGCCGGCCCGACCGGAACGTTTGGCAACCCTTCTTATTTTGAGTTTTGCCAACGTTATCGCATGGTTTTTTTTCTGAGGTACTCGCAATTTTTGGACAAAGATGATTGTGCAGCGGCGTTTCCAGGATTTTCCCACACATTTTCATGGGGAGAGGGCATTCGTCTTGAATGGTGTCGCTGCGAAAGTCCCCGGGGACTTTCGCAAGCGCACTCGAAGCACTCGAGTGTACTGCAGGGGCGCCTTTCCCTCCCACGGGGTACCACTCCTCTGCGTGGGGTGCCTTTTGGCTGAAAACTTTGGTGAGCGGGGAGATGCACTCGAGCCTCCCGAATGCCACCTATGCTATTTCGACAGAGCCCTGCATTTAGCTTTAAAATGCATGCAAAGCACTCGTTAGAACAGCGAATTTCTTGAGGAGTAGAGCCAATTTTGGCTGAATCCGATTGGTTCAGTGCGCTCATGCCGAAATTAGAGACACTTTATCTGAAATCAGGCTTCTCTGTCAAACGTTGTGCAGGCACGTCAAGTTCAAATGCGCTCTGCCGAAATCCGTGGTACTTGTTTCTGAAATATCCGCACTCTGACGAATTTCGACGCAACTGTACATATGTATCCACGGACTGTCGAGGGAGCCCATATGCGGTAGGTTCGCAAGTGCCCTGCCAGCTAGGCTCTCCGATCCTGAGTCTGCGTCTCTGACATCACATAGCTAGTCTCTTTGCTTGACCTGTCCAGCACCCTCGTGACCTCTTAACCTGGCATAGGATTGGAATTATTCCTCGATGTCAGCCTAGTTGAGCTGTTCCTCACAAGAATAATCGCAATTTTGATTAAAGGAATGTGATGTCCAGGACAGTTCCCTAGCCCCTACTTAGAAATCGTTCACACATGGCCGTCTCGGAGAACGTCCGTGCCGATTTTGCATTTCTTTCGCATTTTCACCGTGCCGAGTCTGCTAAATCCTCATGAAAATATTGTTTTCATGCCGGCACGACTATATGCTCACGATTTGTGTTTGCAACCGCTGGTAATGCCATTGGAAATGTGTCCCGTTCAACGAAGCTATGCACAGCACGGTGATAGCAGAGGCACGAACGACATTATTACAGTTGAAACCAGCAGCAAATACATGGCCGCCACGTGCTGTCTCTGTATTCCATCCATTACTCAAGAATGTTCGAGGACAGTCGAAAATACGAAATTACTTTGTTCACGTTTTCTTCGCAAAGGAAAATTGCCGTTGTTGATATCGTAACAACTTGTGTACCACGGGGGGCGACTTGTGCAATCAATGATGGGATGAGGGGAAATAATGTATGTATCAGCTATACCAGGGTGCTAAGCATTGAGCAGTAGAAGCCCCATGCAGATAAATACTAACGTATGACATCTTAGTGAGGAAATTTAACGTGGGGGGGGGGGGGGGCAATCAAATGTGAAGTGAAAGCATCCACATCCTGGGTACAAAGTCTCCTTTTAGGAGCTCGCTACCAGCTCGTAATTTCGGCTTCCTCTAACCATTCTGAGTGAGAGAGTGGCGACGCTACATGGCCTATGCAGCTGAACGCATCGCACACCAAAAGTCCCGCTTCTCTCACACATGCCAGGTCGACTTAATGTTCTTCAAGTTAGCCAGGCTTTATGTCCTGCACGGGGCAGGCGCAGATCCAGGATTTGAGTTGGTGAGGGTGCGAGGAGCGGCCAGTGTTCACCTGGCCACTTAGAGGCCACTAAAATCACAACATTTCATGAAGTGAAACAGACCGACGGGACGCGCTCCTTTAAGTCCTTCGCTGAATGCGCACCGCGAGTTTTTTGTTTTGTTTTGGTTCTGGGTAGGGAAGGGTGATGGAATTCGGAGAACATTTCAGTGCCAAATTGAGCAGCACTGGGCAAAAAGAATGTGCAAAACAGAACATTGAACGTAGTTTTGTGGCGGATAATGAACATCTGTTTCTTAATTTGCGCATATTTAGATTACCTCGTGACCTTGATCTAAAAAATATTCTGCATCATGTTCAACCGTAATAATGGAGCGGATTAGGACACATAAGGGAGAAATAAGACAGAGCGAGGAGAAGTGTGGGAGGACTTGGGAGACGTGGGACATCAAATGTCGTAAAGCATGTGCCCAAATATTGTTTTAAGGACGGTCATGGTCTGCAGGTACACGTCAATATATGTTACTAATTAATACGCATTTAACTGCCTTATGTGACGCCACTACCCAGTTGTTTACAGTCTATTTATCTAGCCAACAGCATGACGCTTTAGCAATGATCATTCTGAAAATGGAGCACGGAAGTAGGCTCATAACCAGGCACTCGCTTAACATTTTTTTCACTGGGAGGAGGGCGGGGAAACCGCTCGAGAAAGATGCTCGGAAATGAAATATTTTGAACCTGAAACGAAAATATCATGAATGTTGCGAAACATTCCGATCGCTGGGTGGGGGTGGGGGTGGGGGGGGGAATTATCCCTCCAGCTGACACGCTATTCGAATCCCTGGTGTTAGTCGACTCCCCCGAGTCCCTATCCGTCCCATTTATGCCAATAAACCGATCAGAAAATGAAGAACTTCGAACATTTCCCCGATAAATATCACACCATACCACGACATTCGACTTTTTAGCTGACCCTTGTCTGGTGCCACCTCTCCCCATGTGGCTATTTCAACGAAAACCGTCTGGCATCATCAGGTAAAAATAGAATTCCTACGGCGTGCACAATGTATTTGGGAAAGCATATCAACACATAGTACGTGAGCTTATGCGCCAGATCAGGCTCCAGCTTCCACCAAAGAACTAGTTATATGTAGTACCTTGCTTGCTCTGCTCGAGAAAAAGAACAAGGGGCAGGGATGATCCATTTTGCCTTTTTCCGATTAAGCTTTCAGTGGGCTCAATATAACAATGATGAATGAGCGCAAGCCTGGTGCACTTCACCAGTACGCCGGAGTATAGTACACAGGTACACCAGTGTCCAGTTACAGCACATAAATGCACCACGGACCTCTAGCGGGTGCCATGTCAGTATACAGCGGGAGGCGCTGTACGGCAACATTGTGGTTGATCTAAAAGTGTGTAATAGTATGTATCTAACTTGAGTGTCCTGATAGCTCTGGGCCCTAGAGGGGCAATATGAGAGCTAACATGAATGAGCGCAAGCCTGGTGCACTTCACCAGTACGCCGGAGTATAGTACACAGGTACACCAGTGTCCAGTACACAAGTACACCAGTGTCCAGTACACCAGTGTCCAGTACACCAGTACCCAGTACACCAGTACACCAGTGTGCAGTACAGCGCAGCGGCGGCCGGCCGCCCCCGGAGCCGCGTTACCCGCCGGCCGACCGGACGACGAATGACGAGTTGGCCGGCCGGCCGACTTCAGAGGGCGCGCGCGCCGCGAGCGGCCATTGTTGGCGGCCGTCGCGGCGGGCGGCGGCGGGCGGCGGCGGCCGGCGACCGACAGTATACCTGTCGCCGCCCGCTGATTGACGACACGGGCCCTGTCACGGCTACTGGACAAAAGCCGCCGCCGCCCGGCCGGCTCCGATCAAAGGCGGTCCGGCCACACCGCGCGTGACCTCTGTAGTAGAGGTGCACACACGCCGCCTCATAGTGAGCCGACGGCTGACGGAGCGCGTGACCTCTGTAGCAGAGGTGCACACACGCCGCCTCATAGTGGGCCGACGGCTGACGGAGCGCGTGACCTCTGTAGCAGAGGTGCACACACGCCGCCTCATAGTGAGCCGACGGCTGACGGAGCGCGTGACCTCTGTAGCAGAGGTGCACACACGCCGCCTCATAGTGGGCCGACGGCTGACGGAGCGCGTGACCTCTGTAGCAGAGGTGCACACACGCCGCCTCATAGTGGGCCGACGGCTGACGGAGCGCGTGACCTCTGTAGCAGAGGTGCACACACGCCGCCCCAGTGAGCCGACGGCTGACGGAGCGCGTGACCTCTGTAGCAGAGGTGCACACACGCCGCCCCAGTGAGCCGACGGCTGACGGAGCGCGTGACCTCTGTAGCAGAGGTGCACACACGCCGCCCCAGTGAGCCGACGGCTGACGGAGCGCGTGACCTCTGTAGCAGAGGTGCACACACGCCGCCTCATAGTGAGCCGACGGCTGACGGAGCGCGTGACCTCTGTAGCAGAGGTGCACACACGCCGCCCCAGTGAGCCGACGGCTGACGGAGCGCGTGATCTCTAAGAGACTCTAGCACACGCCGCCTCATAGTGGGCCGACGGCTGACGGAGCGCGTGACCTCTGTAGCAGACGGAGCGGAGCGCGTGACCTCTCTGTGAGCCGACGGCTGACGGAGCGCGTGACCTCTGTAACAGAGGTGCACACACGCCGCCTCATAGTGGAGTGGCCGACGGCTGACGGAGCGCGTGACCTCTGTAGCAGAGGTGCACACACGCCGCCCCCAGTGAGCCGACGGCTGACGGAGCGCGTGACCTCTGTAGCAGAGGTGCACACACGCCGCCCCAGTGAGCCGACGGCTGACGGAGCTCGTGACCTCTGTAGCAGAGGTGCACACGCCGCCCCAGTGAGCCGACGGCTGACGGAGCGCGTGATCTCTGTAGCAGAGGTGCACACACGCCGCCCCAGTGAGCCGACGGCTGACGGAGCGCGTGACCTCTGTAGCAGAGGTGCACACACCCCCCTTTAAAGTGGGCCGACGGCTGACGGAGCGCGTGACCTCTGTAGCAGAGGTGCACACACGCCGCCTCATAGTGGGCCGACGGCTGACGGAGCGCGTGACCTCTGCAGCAGAGGTGCACACACGCCGCCCCAGTGAGCCGACGGCTGACGGAGCGCGTGACCTCTGTAGCAGAGGTGCACACACGCCGCCTCATAGTGGGCCGACGGCTGACGGAGCGCGTGACCTCTGTAGCAGAGGTGCACACACGCCGCCTCATAGTGGGCCGACGGCTGACGGAGCGCGTGACCTCTGCAGCAGAGGTGCACACACGCCGCCCCAGTGAGCCGACGGCTGACGGAGCGCGTGATCTCTGTAGCAGAGGTGCACCCACGCCGCCCCAGTGAGCCGACGGCTGACGGAGAGCACCTCCCGTTCCGACAGAGGCGCCGGCCAGATCTGAGCCATGTGCCACTTTCGATCTGATCCGAACGCAGTGGGGTGAACGGGAACCGGGCCATCGCGCGTCGGGTGGCGATGATTTGTTCATGCGTCGTGCAGTCGCTCGATACCACTGTCAACGGATGCAGGTGTGTGGTCATGACGAGCGGCAAAAACATCTCGACACAAATGCGCCCAAACGAATGCCAACGTCCCGCGCGGCGCGCGCGACCGACGACGCTCCAGCGCGACGTTGCTGCGCTCGTGAGGTGAATCGGCCAGCGCGCCGCACACGGCACTGGACATGTCGCGTCTAATGGCCGCCGCTGTCCACATCTGCTCACACACCGATGGTAAGTGGCCGCCGGAGCGGTCTCGTTTGATCGGTGGCCACTGGACGCGGCTGACGTGACGCTATCTCGCCGCTATCCGATCGGGTTAGAGGAATTTGCGCTTGGCCGATAGCTCGTCAGTGCCATTCCTGGCTTTCGAGTTTTCCGGGCACGTTTTTGTCGGTGCGTATCGCTGAGAAGGCACGATAGATATGATATATTTATCGTGCGCAGAAATCTTCGCCCCATGTTTTGTCAGGCATAGTATATATCACGTTCTCAGATAAAACTTATAACGAAGTGATGACGAAGCACAGAATCCGAACTGGACGGCGTTAAGGTATTTCTCTTTCCAGCCAGGCACCCTCCCATGGTCGTCACCACGTTCAGCTTCCAGATGGGGTCCAACCCCAGGGGCGCAGGAATCACTGCTATGTCAGAGGAATAAGGTCATTACCATCTATCCCACGTGTGATCCGAACCCCAGGGGCCCCAGCGGTGGCGACGCCCTTGCAGCCTCCCGCTTCTACCGTGTAGGCGAGTGTACCTTTGGAGTGTATTTATGTCACTGTCGTTACGCAAACCACCTAACATAATACATAGCTGGAGGACTACCGCATCGTGTAACCGGTTCTTTGATAGCCAATAACTGTCTCGCCGGGCGGACTCAAGACGCCAACGTTTCCTCCATTTTAAACATCAGGATCCTGGCAAAAAAAAACACAAAAAAACACGTCAAACGCAGCCAGCATTTTCCCTGACTCCCAAACCTGATCCACATTCCCGGCCTCCTGATAGGACAGGTGCCCTGACGCGGTGATATGCTAACTTTGGAAACCCTGCTGCACTTCAGGCTGTGCCTTTAGCCCACGGGTGTAGTTTTATATGCTTATGAGGGACAAGTGCCCATGAATGATGGCTTCCCCCCCCCCCCAATAATTTCAACTTTTAACATGGGACCCTATGGATTGTCCCCCCAATCCATTTGGACCGGCCCATTTCCTTCATGTTTTGTGCCCCCCCCCTCCCCTTCAATAATTTTCAGAAAGGAACTCAGAAATGCTTTAACCTGATCACAAATGGTATGGTGCGACCATTGACGTTCAATATGACGTTTGGACACTACGTCCAACTCGACACGACGTCCAATTTTATTTGCCACCAATGTTATTCTGGGGCATGGTGCAGCAATGCAGAGGAGGTAGTTCTGTTGGCGACCTGAACCGACCTGGCCGTCCTCAGACACATCCACCGAGCGTCGGCGGCGGCACTGCAGGACGAGGCGACCCACTCGTCTTCCGAGCCGACACGTTCGTCCGAGGACGAGGACGAGGACGGCCTGCTGGACGTGGTCGGAGACCGCATCTCGCCGCCACCAGGAGACCGGTCTCCTCGTCTGACTGTCGGGGCCGGTAAGAGAGGGGACAGTAAGACTGGTGACGCAGAACCGGTGGGACGTGCGATGTGCCAAGCGGGAGCATTGCTGTGGGGCAGCCTCAGTGAGGTAGATTTACCGAAGGCTGTCTTGGCAGGGGTGATAGTTGTTATTGTGGCTGCAACAACTGAGATTTGTCAGTATTGGCAGAATTGTCCACTAATGCTAAGGGGGTAAGCGGAAGAGGTTGGGCATGTCAGTGGCGTACCGAAGGGGGCCAAGTGGGAAGTTGCCCTCCAGAGAGATTGTGGGGCCTCGAAGAATCGCGCCAGGGTTCGGAAAAATTGCGCCGGGCCTAAACAATCCTGTTGGGGCCCCAAACAATTGCACCAAGGCACCTGCAAATCACATTGACGGTCCCAAAACGTCACAAGGGGCCTCCGGTAAAATGTCGCCGGGCCCCCAAAAGCGTACCGAGGCCCTGGAAAATCATATTGAAGGCCCCAAAAAATCGTTCCTTTTCCCCAATGAATAACGTTTGGGGTTCCAAAGAGTGGGATACGGCCCCTGAGAATAACACTGCGTCCAAAAAAGTCCCGCCGTGGTACCTGGAAATCATGCTGGGGGTTCAAAAGGTCGGGCATACGGGGGCCCCCCCCCAAAAAAAAAAATCGCACTGAAGGCCCAAAATGTCGAGCCAAGGCCCCTGGAAATCACGCTGTGCGCCCAAGAAGTATTGCCGGGGATCCTGAAAAAAACGCTGGGACCCCCAAAAATATAGACTGGGCCTCTAAAAATCACGCTGGGAGCTCAAAAGGTCGGACATGGACTTCTGAAAATCGCGCTGGGCCCCCAAAAGAGTTGGACCCTGTCCCATAAAAACCACGCTGAGACCTTGAAAGTTCGCATTTCGGTCCAACAAATTACGTTGGGGCTAAAAAAAAATTGTGCCGGGTCCTTAAAACTCACGATGGGCCCCAAAGGGTGGGACTGGGGCCCCTGAAAATCGCACAGAGCCTGGGGGTCCCAAAAATTTGCACCCGGGCTTCTGAAAATCACGTTAGGAACTCGACAGGTCCCACTGGGGCACCAAAAGTGTCAACGGGACCTAAAAAAACGAGGCCGAGGCAATTCAAAATATGATCCGCACTTAAAAAATTACTCTGGTACCCCAGCAATCGCGTCAACCCCCCCCCCCACCCCACCCCACGAAGCGTATTGGGCCCTAAAAAACGGGTCGATGCCGCTAAAACTCGGGCTAGGAATCCCAACAAATGACCCGGGACCCACAAATCGCACTGGGACCCAAAAACGTCCCATCGCAACCCTTGAAAGTCGCAAAGGAGGGCCAAAAGGTCGCACGGGAGCGAAAAAGTCGCAGCTGTCCCCCAAAATCAATTCTTATCCGGATTGTCAATCTGCGGCCTAAAAAATCGCGTCAAAGACCCCAAAAATCCCGTCGGGCACCAGAACAGAAACGTTTCGGGACACCCAGAAATATCGCATCGGGAGTCCGAAAAAATCGTATGGGGGCCGGTACCAAAAACAATTCGTAAATGCACAAATAAGCAACAAACCCTAAATAGAGCAGGGGTCCCAAAGATGTGTGGAGCCCCTTGCAAAAATGGGCTGGAGCTCTAAAACATAGTAGACAAAGAAAAACACAAGGAGTCCAAAAATGGAACACCGATCCCTGGTCTCGATTCTGTAGCCAACCTGGGAGGATATTTAACGAAAGAGTTGATGTGCATCATAACTCAGTGGGCATAATATTTTTTTAACAACCGGAAAATGTGTGAATAAGAGAACTAGTCATCAAATTCATTTCGTCGAATTTTCTCACCGGATCCCCACGCGAAGCATTCCATCACGTCAAACATGGCGCAAGACTATCACGTGGAAGCAATTAGCAAAACGTAGGAGGCTTAGCAGAAATCATAGAATCACACGAAGTGTGCATAATGCATCGAATGCACAAGGCGGGTGCATACACTGGCGGATCTAGCCCACCGGTTTGGGGGGGGGGCCAACTTTCAGTTTTCGGCATCAGCCCCTCCCCTCCCCCTCCCCCAGTGGCGTACGTAGGAATTGCGTCAGGGGAGGGGTCGAACGGATTTGGAGGATGCCTATTCTCCCACTATTTTTGGTCAAAAGCACCGGATTTCGACCACTATTTGGCAAAGGGGCCCATTGAAGAAAAAAATTACCAAAATTAAAGTAAAATACAAATTGACACCATAATTGACTGTGTGGGGGCCCCAGCCTACCTCCACCGTTTCTATGTTACCGGATTTTGTTCTTGTTTACCAAAACGTTCACGTTCAACGTCTTGTACCACGTCAACGTTCGTGCACGTATACGCACTGGCGGATCCGATTTTGTCAACTTTTGCTGTAAGCAGAACTTGAGCAGCATGGAACCTTCGATGTGTGTCAGAATCTGGATCCGCCAGTGTACCTCCTCTTGCTATTCTTCTTGAAAAAAATCAGTCAATGTAGCCTGTCTCTTCATCTTAGCAACCCCAACACCAACATACGAAACATGCTGCTCAACTGGGCTCAACTGGTCACTCGCACAAAACATCCTCTTCAAATTCCGCTTTCGAAATCCGGCTCACTGGGTCCGCTTGCCCGTTACTGGCTAAACAAACTTCAAGAACCTATCTGACGAAGGAATAAGGAAACTGCTGATTTCGTCATCTCTTGCAGTAAGCAGAACTTCAACAGCATAGAACCCTCGATGTGTCAGAATCTACTATCCTACCATACTGTGCTTCCAAACAATTATAGCAAAATACCTTCAAAATTGGAGATTTTTTCACCCGGAACGCTATCTTTTAACCTCAGCAAAGATTACTGCATTTTAATTCAGTTTACTTTTGTTGGTTGGGGGGGGGCAAAAGACACTATGGCCCCCCCTTTGAAGCGCTTGGGGGGGGCCATGGCCGGAATGGCCCCCCCCCCCTGGATCCGCCAGTGGGTGCACACGTGTACGTAGGTAGTTCGCGTGGTGGCGACCGGGCGTTATGGACTGGTATGCCTGAAATTGAGCAATTTTGCATTTTAAAGTTGTCTGTACAGGTGTAATTCCAGCAATGTGAGGTGATTTCTCGAGGGATATCAAAGGAAAAAAAACATTCGAACAGGGTGGAAATAGTTAGGGTTCAAATTCGTGACTCAGAAACGATGGAAGTAGATTGGGCCCCCTCCACGGGACCATTAAGTTGGTCACTAAGTATTTTATTTAGAAAATAAAATGGGCCTTTGAAAAAAATAGTGGTCGAAATTCGGGGACATTAATGTTGGTAGGTGGATCCCCTCCAAGTAGGGGAAATTGAGGTAAGCTGAGCCAATTTTTACCTAAGAGGGCCCTGGGCGCACATGGCGAGATAGATTGATTATTTGTGGACATATTCTGAAAGAGTGATTTTTGGGGGCACAAATGAGGCACGTAAAGATTTTTATCCAACAATTATAAATCAGTGCTATTTTGAATTGTTCTGACGTATCACCCTTGTCTCAACTTATCTCGGGCGTGGGGAAAATTGATCCAAGTGTTGGGGTAAGTTGATCAGAAACCTTATTTATGTAATCAAATGCTGTGACGACGACTGGGGAGTGTTGCTTTTAGTGGTGCAGGCTTTTTGTGGTTACTTTCCTCATCTCACATGTTCTGGCAGGAAAACATGAAAGCTGTCAGAAAATAACACGTAATACACTTCGACCTAGATTTTCACCGCCTTTTTCTCTGGCATTGTCACACCATAGCTTATCCCAGAACAATCTGCTCAAGGGCAATAGGCTGAAATATAATTTTATGCCAATTTATGTCATGTTTCATGAGAAAAACACCAGCAGCACGCAACACATTAATAGGCCACTGTTCATCCACGGCTAATCTTTCCCCGGTCGCGATAGCTCAGCTAGCCCCATACCCACCTCACTTCAGATAAAATATAGCTGCCCATCTGACCATCTCACCCCAAAGTGGCTTTGGTGGATGGCAAGAGAAAACACATGCCTATAATTGTGTGTTATGATCCGAAGCCTACCTGCTACCAATTAAGGAAAATAAAAGCATTTCCAAGTCGAGGAGAAATTATTTCAGACCAAAACACGTTTTTGTTCAGGGTTCACTAGAAATCTACCGCTCCCGGCCCGCCGTCCAACCAAAAATGAAGACTTTCTGCGAAGTGTCGGCAGCTGGCTTATAAGTTCTCATGACACCATTGGAGGTGAGATAATGGGGTGGCTTAACTTACCTGTATGCTCAACTAACCTCACTTTCCCCAACATTTCACTCCTAACACAAATTCTAGGTACGCCGCTGGGACATATAATGTCCCGTTGCAAGTGACTACATTTCACCCGCATGCCGAAGTAGAGCCTATTTATCGCTTGAGAAGGGTTTGTAGAACACCATTGGGCTGCTTGATTCAGTGCCTATCACCTGGTAGTCATTTCATATTACGGGGAGAGTTGTAGGTACCTAAGCAATTTATTTGGTTTCCGTAAAAGTCTTAAAATCGGGAGAGATGGTACTGGAGAGGGGGAGAGAGGGGAGAGAGAAGGGGAGATCGAAGGGATAGAGAGAGGGGAGAGAGAGAGGGGAGAGAGAGGGGAGAGATAGCAGGTGGAACTACTGAAGGAGAGGTGGGATGACGCAAAAGTACCTAGGTAGGATAGTAGATGATCGGTGCCTACTCCATCGCGTCACGCTAGTCGTCCAGATCGTCTGCATTATTCCGGCCAGCCAGCTCATGGCTTCAACAACCTAAAGAAGAGCAGAAACGGGCACGAGAAGCATAAGCAGCTAACAGACGACTGGACTGTTGAAGGCCCGACACGAACTGGAGTTCGCGGCTTGTTTGAACGATGAAGAGGGAGAAACTGCAGCGGGACGCGATTGTTCTCCACCGCGAGTTTGCTCACACGGATCGCGGTGCGCCAGCGGCGACAGCGGCGCCAGCGAACACTGCGCGCCCTACCACGGCTGGCATGTTCCACGTCAGCGATGACAGCGCCATCCATCGCCGCGAACGACAACAATCTACGCCGTGGGGAGATTCATCATCGTTCTGCGTCATCTACCGCCGTGAAGGACAACTATTAGTGCTGCTCAAAGCCGTCTTCTCGCTGTCACTAGTGACCGAAGCAAGCATCCAAGCTGGGTATTCTGGCTTTCGATGGAAATCTAAGCAGAGGTCAATTTTCAATCTAAGAGTGCTGAAGGCAACCAAGAGCAGAAATGCTCACCGACGTACACACGATGCGCCATCTTCGTGAACTTCTGAAGGGCTGTAGCACAAAGTTGCAGTGGTCGGGACCGGTCACGTGGTGACAAACACAGTGACAGCACAGCTGAACTGCGTCCAGTTCCTCGGCAGGGAGACATCAGCTGACGTGATGGTCGACCTCGGCAGGGTGACATCACCCGACGCGATGGTCGACCTCGTCACGTCCAGCCGGTCTACTGAGTCCGAAGGTGTTGGCGGCAAGTAAGGCTTCGAAAAACAGCATAGACATTCATTATATGGAAAGAGGGCTTGCTTTTCGGTATTCCAGGGAGGGCTGAAAGACGGATTTGGTGGGCAACTGGTTCAGTGTACAGAGTGCAACCAAGAAGGGCCCTTGTGGCTCATAGTTGCACTGATCACCGATTAGTTCGGACACTGACCAGCGTCTGAATACACTAACAATCAAGATGCTTTGAAGAGTTGGCCCAGTGGTTCTCAACGAGCTGAGGGGTCGGAGTGCTGTAAACTAGCGTTACTGTGCTTACGTGTGGTGCGCAAGATTGCTCGTTTTTGTCGCCATTAACGAGGATGTTTGATATTTAGTCCACATAATTAAGTTGAAAGATTTATTTCCTGGTCGCTCAATTTCTGGTTGTAAACAGACGTGTTTCCATTTTGACTGGTCACGATTCTGTCGTTAAAATAAAATGCACTCGTCTCAATCCCGTCTTTTCCCAGGGTTCATAGCGATCGTTGTGGCCAGAAAAATGCCCAAATAAGCGACCAAACAACTGCACTACCCCAGCCCTGTCCAGCACATGCCATCCGTTACTAACCTAACCAATGGCCAGTGTGGCCTAGTGACGATGACGTCATTTCAGCCACTGACACGACCCGGCGACCGGTGCTGTCGTTTCGGCCCTATGAGGACAACCCGATCCGACCGAAGCCTTCGGCACCGTCGGCGCCCTACCGTCGGCCCGGGTCGGGCGCAAGACCGAGCGACCCGGCCACCCAGGCCAGGCGCGGCGCCAGGGGTGGCGCTGGCGCCAATCGGCCGGCCGAGCGCCACAGCGACGGCGCCAGCGACAGTGAGCGCGAGGCGAGCGACAGCGAGTGTGGCGGCGCGCCGGCCGACGAGCGGCCGCCGCCGGTGCGGCCGGACGTGACGCTGGGCCCGCCCGTGCCGCCGCCGCCGTCTCTGCCGCTGCTGTACCGGCTCGGGCCGTGCCACCCGCCGCGACTCGACCACCTCCTGCAGCAGAACACGGCGGCGGCGGCAGCGGCGGCGGCGGCGGCGGCAGCGGCGGCGGCACGAGGTCCGATGGGTCTCCTGGTTCCGCCCATCCTGCCGGCGCACGGCGCGCTGCTGGGCGCCCAGCTGGCGCTCGCCTCCAGCTTCCGCAGCCAGCAGCAGCAGCTGCAGCTGCAGCAGCGGTTCGCGCCGTACGCGGTGCCGCTGGCAGCGTGTCGGCTGCCCACCGGCGGCGGCGGCGTGTCCAGCGCGTTCGAGGCGGTGGCGCCGGGCCGGCCCTGCTCACCGCTGCCGACGGACGGCGCCACCGTCGCCGCGCCTCCCGAGCCGGCCCGCGCCGGCTCGCAGCTGTGCAGCATCGCACAGCTGATGAGCGGGTTCGGCGGCCACGTGCCGGTGCCGGTGCCGGTGCCGCCCAGCTGAGGGGCTCGGGCACGCCGCCGGCAGCCGCCCGCCGCCGGACCACCAGATCAGCTGGCCATCGCGCCATCATCAGCCGACTCCCCGGTCGTGTCGGCGATGGCCCGACTGCCGGACCACCAGATCAGCTGACCACCGCGCCATCGTCAGCCGACTCCCCGGTCCTTTCGGCGATGGCGCGCCGGCCGAGCGCGGCCGCGCAGCTGGCTGGTGCCGAACCGCGTGACCAGCCGGTGCGAGTGTCGGCGGAGAGATGTGCCAGCGGCGGCCGTGGCAGAGTGGGACCACGAATGTGACACCTGCCAGGCGTTACTGTGACGCCTCATCGACAGGGTACGCGCCGGGAATGTGCCATTCGCTGGTCGTTGGTCGCTAGCCCGGTTGTGATGCCCGAGGCGTGTGGTGATCAGCGTCGTGTGAGTGTGTGGGGGGGGGGTGCACGGCCCGTGCTCCCCTCGGATCTTTGGGTCGACTTGCTGGCTCGGTCCCAATCTTAGAGATGAAGCTAACTGAAACAAGCTTGGCTGGGCAGGTGGTGTAAGACCAAAGCTGGCCTATTGCACCTCAGTTCAGAAGCATCGCTGCAGCTAAATTGTGCGCCTGATGACTCCTCAATTGCAGCCAATTTTCACGGGCTTCTAGCCCCTTTTGTTGAGCTTTTGAAATTGCCAGAGGAGAGGTGTAATGGTTCATGACAACTGTATGCAAAACTTCCCGGCACACCACATTGAAGTGCCCCGCAATAATATAGATAAGTGTATTTGTTGGACGTTGCAGGACCTTGGTAGCCCAGTCAACATGACTTCAGCCGTGCATTATCCGTGCGTCGTGCAACATACATCGATGTGTGGGCTTTGGGGCGCTTCGACTCTGAAAAAGCCAGATGGAGGGACATGCAATTTATTACGTGCTAAGTGCACGTTTGAATGTGATCTAGTGTATTGCAGTCGTTTGATGTGTCTGATGCGATTGACTTCAACATCATTAAATGCACAAGAAACTATTCCGCGGTACGGCTATCGCAAGACAACGGTTCCCGTCCGCATACTGTGGCAGAGCACGCACATCCGAGCTCCTGGACGAGGCCTCACACTCACCTGGGCACACCAGTGCAACGGTACACCGTCCACAGACACACTGACAACTCAGAGGAGGGGGAAATGCAACGGTGCACCGTCCACAGACACACCTACACACTCAGAGGAGGGGGAAATGTGGCGGTGCACCGTCCACAGACACACTGACACACTCAGAGGAGTGATAAATGTAGCGGTGCACCGTCCACAGACACATCGTCACACTCAGAGAAGGGAGAAATGCAGCGGTGCACCGTCCATAGACACACCTACACACTCAGAGGAGGAGGAAATGTGGCGGTGCACCGTCCACAGACACACTGACACACTCGGAGGAGTGAGAAATGTAGCGGTGCACCGTCCACAGACACATCGTCACACTCAGAGGAGGGGGAAATGCAGCGATGCACCGTCCAGACACATCGTCACACTCAGATGAGTGAGAAATGTGGCGGTGCACCGTCCACAGACACACTGACACACTCAGAGGAGTGATAAATGTAGCGGTGCACCGTCCACAGACACATCGTCACACTCAGAGAAGGGAGAAATGCAGCGGTGCACCGTCCATAGACACACCTACACACTCAGAGGAGGGGGAAATGTGGCGGTGCACCATCCACAGACACACTGACACACTCGGAGGAGTGAGAAATGTAGCGGTGCACCGTCCACAGACACACCGGCACACTCAGAGTAGGGAGAAATGCAGCGGTGCACCGTCCACAGACACACCGGCACACTCAGAGTAGGGGGAAATGCAGCGGTGCACCGTCCACAGACACACCAGCCGATATATTAACAACGCTTATGACCGGAGCAGTGGACGGACGCGTCGTAAAGCTAATCACGGGTAGCCATGCAGTGCGGCGTACCGCGCCCAACGTGTGCGGCGCAAACTGAACGGAAGAGCTGCAGGCCAGAAGAGACCGCGGGTCATAGGGCGATCTGGACCATTTCGCGGCAGCCCGACATGGTGTGTTCAGTCCTGGGACACAGTTTAGATCTGGGACACAATTCAGTTCTGGGACACATGCAAGGCAGTTCAACACAAGGAAAATACCCCCAGCACTGGCTAGCACAAATGTGTGGATGGTAATTCAAATGCACTACATTTGCGAAGTTTGTGGTAAGAAGAGAACCACCGTCCGGTGCAGTCTGGTAGTTCGCTTGTCTCGAGTTCAAGGATGCGTTCAAATTTCGGCACCGCCACAGCTTTTAGCTTGTCAGAACACAAGTTAACATTACAAGGTCATTAAGTAATAAATAAGAAGCGGTATTCCGTACGGATGTGACCCAGCTGTATCCAAGGTCTCACAATGTAACCAGACTGATCTGAACGCTATGCTGTGTGATCTCAGCTCTGCATATTCCGCAAAACATTTTGGGCTTGCTAGACACAAGTGAAGTAGTGTTGCAACCCTTCCTCCAAGAGGTCGGGTGATGCATTATACATCGACTATCCATCGCGTACGTAACATCAGTGATACAACACAGCCCATCATGTATCTTGGGCAAGGGTTTCTGCAAAGTAGGTCGAAGGAAAGGCTCCAGTCCACTAAGCAGAACAGAACCATTGCTGGCGTGCGAGGTCGGCCGGCTTTGTGCGTAGGTGGCGGTGCTTGCAGTCTGGTGGGTGCGGCTGCGTATATAGGTGGCAGTGCTTGCAGCCGGTGGGAGCGGCTGAGCATTGAGGAGACCGGGTCTAGTTGAAACAATTTTCGCGAAACTCAAAATAACTCATCACTTTGAAAGGATAGCGAGGGTATAGCTACCCTCAAACCAAGCATAAGCTTCCTAGTATCATCCCCGATATTTTTTTTTTCGTCACAGCCTCTAGGCTTTCCATCAGAGAGCAAAACATCACGCAACTACCGGTTCATGAACTTACTGCACTATAGTGGTAAGTTGTCACTGACGATGGGGTAAGTTGATAAAATGTGAATTAAATCAAATAGATTATCTATTGAGGGCCTTATTTTACGCCATTTGAATGGCCCGTATGTCACGCTTAGAGTAATAATACTGGTTTGAGTCCTGGCTGACCAAAGCTCATGGTTTATGTCATTTATGGAAGGCGCAAACGTTCATTCCATGTAGTTGAACCCTTTCCCTCGTTCTGCCTTTCCGTCTGGTGAGAAATTCCCATAAAAATATTGAACAAAATTAGATTGAAACGGCTTTAGCAAACACCTTCATACAAATAGGGAATTCCGTGGTTAGTCTTCGTGGGGGAGTTAGGGTTGAAATCCGACGAATCAGAAACGATAGTGGTAGATTAGGCCCCTCCATAGGACAATTCGGTTGATCACTAATTATTTTATTTGAGAAGGTCCCCTTTGACAAAATAGTGGTCGAAATCCGAGGACTTTTTAATGGGGTAGGTGGACCCCCTCCAAATACGTTTCCCACCCTCCCCATTGACGCAAATATAGGTACGCCACTGGTCTTCCAATCATTTTCAGAAACATGGGGCAAAGTCAACACTGAGGGGGCAAATTCCCCCTCATAAGCATACAAAATAACACCGATGCCCCATACAAATTGGGAGGAATGATGTTTTTAAATGCATTTTCTTTCTACAAACTTGTCTTCTGCGATTACAACCTGCATGTTTGTTGTTGTTTGTTGTTTGTTTATTGGGTGGTTCACGACGCGCTTTTTTGCACATTCACGGCTAATGGCGCCGCCCACACTGCTTCGCCGGTGGGCCCTGCATGATAGAGCTTCCCAGCTTCAATACCTTCTCAACGCCATATACAAAACGGTGCAGCCCAGCGAAAACCATGGGCGTGACGGCGTGGAATTTGAAGGTTTTGCATTATTTATGCATTGCCATTGTTACATTGTTGCATTGCCATTTATGCACTGTTGTTCAATGCTTATTCTTGTCGTGAATATATTCGCTGAGGATTTATTATTCTAGCTTGTGTGCCAAGTGCCTTGCAGCCAGCACCAAATGTTATTTTCATTTTTTTTTTAAATCCCTAAGATGGGGATAAGAAAACAATTTCAAGCCAATTCTCGTTGTCACCTTCGCGTAATTGTCGTCCTTGGACTGAGAAATGATCCTCTTAGCTTACTTATGACATCAAGCTGGTGGGAATGACTAATAGTAGTGATGAATCTATCTATATTCAGTTAGACTTGGTGGACATAGAGATAGAAGTGGGTTGATCAATGGGAGATATCTTTAAGATATGTTCAGCACCAGCCCCGCCAGCTCGCTGGAATCTAGAGGCCAGCGGGAATATTATTTTGGTCGAGAAAGCATTAAGACATTGGTTTGTTTTGGCACTTGGGTATTTATCCACATTTACTTATTCAGGGCATGGCTCAGTTCTCAGCGAAATAAAAGATTATTGCTATTGCGTTTTGCGTAAATGATGCACTATGCCAAGAACAAACAAGACATCAATATGAAATCATCTTTCCAATTTTTGAATCATAACAAGAGCCTAAAAAACAATAGGAGGCCCCCTTCCAACATTTCGCACTGCCTATTTTACTTCTGCTTTCCAGCCAGCCGTGGGATGTAGATAAGTCATTCGTAAGTGAGTGAATTCCCTTATGTGACAGTGTGAACTGGGCTATTGATTTAAGTTGTGTGAACGGGGCTAATATTGCGCACATGGCGCACCATGGCGCACGTCTCCGCGCGTCCGCTCTTGCATCCACCAATGTCAATGTACAGGTTGAGACTTGGGGTGGTGTAAGTCCATTTATGGTTTACGTGCGTGTCTATGTGCGATTTGGGTAATTATTGTTTATTATTCGGTGTTCATCTAGTAAGAGTAGTTTCTTATCTGGATTACCACACATCAAACATGTTGATTGCTTTTGCTCAGATGGAGTAAGTGAGCTAAGTCATAAAGTCATAAAGTGTTAAGGCTTAATAAGAGCCACAGGGGCCCATCTGGGTTAAGCCTATCTAGAAAAGGTACTAGAAATGTACATATTCTCACCCCAATCAATCCCTAATCCCAAGTTCCTAGGAAGCTATATATCCCAGCCTATCTAGCATCATCCACTTGCTATTGCATAACACCCTCAACAATTGCAAGCTCCTCCCATCATACCCATTGCGCTACCATAGCCCCTGCTTAAAGGGGTCTGTGCCATGCACATTTAACATAAATATTATCCCCTCCATCCAAATTAGAAATCAAAAACAAGATTTTCCTGCCTAAAAAATTTGTCCACCCTACTTTTAAATACATTCAATGAGGAACTCCCCACAACATCAGCAGGCAGCCCATTCCACTGATCAACAACCCTTTGACTGAAGACCTGCTGTCGCTTAACTGTCCTACACCTCAACTTGTCTAACCTGAGTTGGTGACCCCTGTGTGATACTTTAAACTGAAGAGCACCATTTAAATTGACCTGATCTAGTCCTTTAACAATTTTGTACATTTCAATCATGTCCCCCCTTAATCTCCTATACTTGAGTGAGTACATATCTAATGCCACAAGCCTTTCTCCGTATTCTAAGCTACCTAGTCCACTGATGAGTTTAGTTGCTTTGTGTTGCACTCTTTCTAACTTGTCTATATCCTTTTCTAGGTAGGGGCTCCAAGCTTGCACAGAATATTCCAAGTGGGGTCGCACATATGCTAAGTACAGTTTTGTCATGACTTCCTTGCTCTTATACATCACACTTCTATTAATGGGTCCCAGTGTTATGAGTGCCCTGTTCCTAGCTGAGCTACATTGTTTCTAAAAAAAAAATAAGCTAGCCGAGCAAACTACCTGGGTAGGAAAGCACAGTAAATTTGGAGATCAAGGTAAATTTTGATTTTTTGGATTTTTTTTTTAATGTAATAGTATGCTTTCTGACGTGATGAAGACGTTGCGATCACTCATTTTCACTGCAAATGATTACTTTTAAGTAAATGGCGGTCGATACAATTGATGACATCATAGGCACAAGTACCTAGACTAAGATAATGTAGCATAATATATAAAATGTATCATAGCATAATATAACCTAACCTAACCTAACCGGAAAACCAGAATCCTCCAAAGCGAATTTTTTGGCCATGATGTCATCAAATATATGTGACATTGTATAAGCAACTTTAGTAAGACTACCTACTAAACTTCCAGAAATCTAGTAAATATTTGGTATATTTTTATAAAAGGTGTTGGGAATTTTGGGAATACTTTGTCAAAATATGATGTTTATGAACATGACTACGAAGATGCGACCACTCATTTTTGGTGCTGATGTTTACTTTTCAATTTGGATGATGTCACATTGGTATGGTGTAATGACGTCATAGGTATGGCACCGAGGCTTTGACTGGCTAATGCTACAAATGGTTCACATACCTTAATGCGATGGTCAAAGTAGCTTAACCTAAGCTAACCTAACCCAACCTAGTCTAACCTAACCTAACCTGCTTACCTCTTGGTTTATCATACCTATAAGTTATATAATGTGCCATGAGGTTAGGTCGACTGGCTAATGCTACAAATGGTTCACATACCTTAGTGAGATGGTCAAAGTAGCTTAACCTAACCTAACCTAACCCGACCTAACCTGCTTACCTCTCAGTTTATCATAGCTATAATTTATATAATGCACCATGAGGTTAGGTTAGGTTAAGCTACTTCGACCATCTCCTTAAGGTATGGGAACCATTTGTAGCATTGGCCAGTTGAAGCCTTGGTACCATACCTATGATGTCATCACACTGTACCAATGTGACATCGTTCTAATTGAAAAGTTAGCATCAATCAGCACCAAAAATGAGTGGTTGCATCTTCTTAGTCACATTCATAAACATCATATTGTGAAAAACAATTCCAAAAAATCCCAAAACATTTTATCAAAAATTTACCAAATATTCTTACTAAACACACTTCCCCTCTTAGTAAATATACATACTAAACCTTCGAGGATGTGTTGGACATCACTGCCCTTAACAATTACAGCATCGCAAGGAATTTTCAGCCTTGGTCGCATTGTGGACGCATCTGGGAGTAGGAATTCTCAGAAATAAATCAATTAAGGCAGAAACGTAAGGTTTTCGATGTCAAAGAGTATTAAATTGAGTGCATGAAGTGTTGAACTTCTTCTTTATCACTTCTGACACACCAGGTATGGATAATTATACAAGATGTGCTATATTTGTAGAGTGAAGATTTTGATCGTTTATTTCTTTGCCACCTTATAATTAATCATTTGCAGAGAAAATGAGTGGTCGCATCATGATTTTTACGTTCAAATACCCTTCATTCAACATTAAAATACCAAAGAATCAAAAAGGGACGAGTGGTCTAGGGGTAAGATGCTCGTCTCATAATCAAAAGGTTGTGGGTTCGAGTCTCACCTGTTGCTACTCTTCGCCCGCAGACAATCAGTGTGAGAGATTGGAGACACTACATGACTCAACAGTCGATGTGTAGTAAAAAAATAATAACCAAAGAATCAAAATTTACCTTGATCTCCAATTATACTGAAAGCACTTCAGAGTATCAGTCTCGAGGTGGTTTTACAGCGGCTTTTTGCTCTCAGGTCACGTAGTCTGAGGAACAAGATAGAGGGTGAAGACCTGACATAATGATCTGCAGAAATTAAAAGTGACCAAATCTAATTCTCAAATAAGTTTTAGTAGCAAATTAGGTTTTACTAACATCAGCACATTGCAATACACTTTCTGATTTACATGGAGACTGCACTCAGCTCTACTGTATCTGGCAGCCGACGAATGACTGCCAGATGGCAATTTGGTGCTACAGTTAAATTAGTTTTTAAATCCATACCTGATACTCCCAACATGCTCACACCGCACAACTAATACATATTCACAACACACCCCACGAGTAGGATGCTTGTGCACCAACTGATTTGTTACCTGCCATCTATTGGGATACGGGTTTTGGAATATAAAATGGTTTAAGGAAAATTATATGGAAAACAATCTGTGTAAATATTTGTATTTCAACCACCAAGGAACAACTTTTGTCCACAAAATCTGAGAAACTTGATTGAAACCAATTCTTATTAGTATTAAATGTTTTCCGATATACTTTTTTAGTTCATGTCAGGAATGTTTTAGTTGGAGCCAGGAATGACCTGAAAGGATCAAAAGCAACTAGATGGGAGATAAAATTTCCCACTGTAAAACCACCTTTGGTCTTCTTTGTTTGAAAGGGTTTCAAAGATTTATCCTGGTTCAGTGCACTGCACATATAAAGCTACCTGTGAAGCAAATTGTGAAATGATACATTGCTTAGAATGTTAAAATTTGATGAATTTCCAAGTTACTGGGATACCTTGGTAGGTAGATGCAAGACACATATATATTCAAGTAGGGGTATTATTGCAGATCAAGATAAAATACGATTTTTTGGATTTTTAAATACTGTGTATTCTAAACATGAAAAAGACAATGTGACCACTCATTTTTTCAGCAAATGATTACTTTTCAGTGGCAAAGAAATTCACAATCATAATCTTCACTCTACAAATATAGTCAATCACATATAATTATCCATACCTGGTGTGTCACAGATGTGGTAAAGAAGTTCAACACTTCATGCATTCAATACAATACTCTGATATAAAAACCTTATGTTTCTGGCTTAAGTCCATATTCATTCCTAAAAATAAATATTTGCAGCCACATGCATCTGTAACCTTTGATCAAGGCCAGAAGTTCCTTTTGATGCTGTTAACATTAACTGCAGCACTAGCAATGTTTGCAAGATTTGATGGTATTGAGGTGGAAAAGTTGGTCTGGGACAATGCTGGTTATCCAGTTAGGTTAGGTTAGATTATATTATGCTATAATATATTTTATTCATTATGCTACATTATCTTAGGTTAAGTTAGGTTATTTTATTTATTCTGTGATTGATTGATTGATAGGTAATTTTTTTCTTCAATTCTTGATTGAGCAGTAAAGTTAGTAGATAAATGAGACAAACCACATGCAGCCACTTGTATGTTTCCTGGAGAAAGGATGCTTTACTAGGTTTAGAAATAGCAGGCAGAGATGAAATGCTCATCACAACAATGGAGGACAGGGAATGCATCACCATTTTTTTAACCTTAGCATCATGCCTATGGTATTAAAAATTGACCTAATAATTATCTTGTTTCCAGTGACAGACACAGGGCTGGGCAGCTGTGGGAATGTGTCCTTTCTCCTTCTAGTAGGGATGTGACACCCCTTCCAGCTGGTGCCACCTCAGGGCGCCAGAATGCAACCCCCTGCTGAAATGCGTTTTTTTTTTGCTGCTGACCCCTTGGAGTAGAATGCGCCTTTCTGAAAAATGGTACCTACCCAAGAACATTTGCCCCAATCAAAATTCCAGGACCAGCCCCTGCCCCTGCTTGTTTCCCTACCCCAAGTTGACACACCACCAAGATGAATGTACTTTTGTTTTCCTGTCCTGTTGAATAGTCCAGAGTGGTGTAATTCATACATGTCCAGCAACAAGGATTTGGCTAAGATTTTGGTCTTATTCACTCAGGAAACTTAGCTGGTGTTCGCAAATTTGAGAAAGCTAGTTTTATACTGACCAGTTCTGCTTCATGAATGATTCTTTGAAATGACCATTCCTGACAAAACTAAAAAACAGTGGAACTTTTATTTCTCTAGATCCAATAGATATCCATTGGCCAATAAAAATGGCTAAAGTGCCTCTGGTGTCTGTGAAATGTCCACTTATTGTGCTTTGTATATGGTGTCTGCCTTAAGTTGCCACCTAGTCTTAACTTGTTAGTTACAGCTTGTTGAAACATTGTTGAAATGTTCCATGCTGTCTGCAGATCCGTTTGTGAATGCAATAGTTGTCATTCTGTCCAATCTGTTGTTGATAGTCATTAGTCTTCATTTATAGGCCATCCAATTCCACCAATTCATGCTTATTTATACCTCTTATATGTACTATTACATGCTATAACTAGATGATATAGCAGAATACAATTCACCAGCCATGATTAGCTGGATATGGCGGTATTGTTAAAAGCTGTCCAAGTAGATTGCAACAACTATCTTGCTGCCTGATCAATGCTGTTTATATTACTTGAGGTATTTTGACTGTTGTCTGGCACCAAATCAGAGTAGTCAGGAAATCAAAGTGTAATATGGTGTGGTATTTTTGGTCAATTTTATACAGCCTATGCAGCTTATTTTGGTGTTTAATCGTGGAATCTGACATGCCTTAGATACCCAAAAAAAGCATTAAAAACTTCCTTTTAGTATGGAATCTAATCCATTCTGTACAGTCATACACTAGCTCATGTAGTTCTAAAACAGGCACTACATTTTTATAACAAAGAAATTTACATGCTCGGTTTGAATGCAATAGTTTAACAGTAATGAAGAATGAACATCCCTCTTTGCCAACATTGAATGTCTTGTGATCTGCAATGAGAAGGTCAACTTAGCTGTTGTGCTTATTGCTGATTGGTTTCATATGTAATTAATGTACACTTCAAATTAAATTAGATTCTTGTTCTGCTATGTTCATTCAACCTCGTTGTCATTCATCATATTAAAAAACACAAACTTGGTGGCAGGGAGTGTGCAATTGTGCTACAAGTGCTCAATACCTTCATGCAGTGTTGTTAATAAGTAATATTAACAGCATCCTAGCCATAGCAACTGTCACTGGCATCATCATAGCCCCTCTTGCTTTCTTTATGCTATTTGCTGATATGCTGTTCTTCCCACATTCCATAACTCCTTTGCACCGATGGTTGTCCTGGAAGAGTATTTATGTGATGACACCTTGGATGGTCATGCAATTCCACACGAGTGAAAAGCAGGTGTGATTTATATATTCTTTAGAGACTGAGGAGCATGTCTCCAGGCATTTCGTGTGAAGCAAGAATTTATGACTATTGTGATTGAAGATCCGCATTTTTAGTCATTGTGTCATGACGCGAATTGATCGCTGTCGTTGCATTGTGTTGAGTTCACTGCTGTTCCTTTCCAGAGTGCTGACATCGTCCAGAACCACATTTGGAATCCCCAGCCATATAGAGTACCTCCACTGTATCGTCGTTTGAACAGCTACATCTGCCCTGAGGGCCGACACCCCCAGGCCGTCGCCGCCGCTCCGTCGCCATGGAGACCATTCTGGAGCAGCAGCGCGGCAAGCACGAGGAGCGCGAGCGGCTCGTCGAGGCCATGAAGAAGGAGATGCTGCACAAGAAGTCATCCAGTCGTGACCGCATCAACTCGGACCACCGACTGCGGCTGATGCTCGACCGCCACCTGGAGTGCAGCCGCACGCTCAAGGACCTATACGAGGACAAGGACGGCGTCCGGCGCGAGGAGATCGCCGCCCTGTCGGGGCCCAACGAGTTCGCCGAGTTCTACAACCGGCTCAAGTCGATCAAGGAATTCCACAAGCGCCACCCGAACGAGATATCGGTGCCTATGTCGATGGACTTCGACGAGCTGGACAAGGTGCGCGAGCAGAGCAGCGAGGAGACGGTGATGGCCGACTTCACCGACGAGGAGGGCTACGGCAAGTACCTGGACCTGCACGAGTGCTACACGCGCTTCGTCAACCTCAAGGGCGTGGAGAAGGTGACGTACGTGACGTACCTGACGACGTTCGACCAGCTGTCGGAGCTGCCGCGGGACCGGAAGAACGCCGAGTACCGCGCCTACCTGGGCACGCTGCTCGACTACCTGCACGACTACTTGCTGCGCGTGAAGCCGCTCACCGACGTCGATGAGAGCATGCGGACGGTGTCGGACGAGTTCTCCAAGAAGTGGGAGGCAGGTGAGTGTTGGCGCGACGGGCGCGACAGAGCGGGCGCTGGTGTGGTTGGCCAGCGTGCAATGTCCAGCTTTAGACAGTATGTGAGGGTCTGTCGTTAAGGACGGCAGCTTGGTGGAAGCGCACACATCTGGTTTTCTTGTTATGTTTGTGTAAGGCGGGCCGATTGGCAAGCGGAAGAGTTCATGTCCAAAGCGGTGTAGAAACAGAGGGGTAAACGCTGGTGAAGCGAAGGGAAGCCACAAATCCAAGCAGGTGGCTACACGAGCAAAGCACAGAATCAACGCGCATGCAACGTTCAGGCCGCCAGCGAACATGTGCAGCTGTGCGTGCTGCGAGTATTGATGTACATCCGAGCATATGGGCGACACATTATCCAGCTGTGTGGCTTCTGCAACGATCACAAAAAGATAGCGCTGCAAAGCAACACACAGTATCGTGCTGGAGAGAATATCGAGCAACAAAAAAGCAACCAAAGATTGAAAGACTGGGAACACTTCCACATGTTCACGTGCACCCGTCTGAACCATGCAGGCGTGTTCATGGTTTAGCTTATCGCTACTTCTGCCTACTTCACATGCAGGTTATGACGCCAAATCACACAGGCCAACCTTACGCAGATGATTCCAACATTTTAGGACACATGCTACCCACACATGATAGAAAAGCAATCCAAATCTTTGCTAGCCGTAGTAATCATAATCTCCAGGAACATTCCACTCTGTTGCTAACGCATTCCATGTATTCGGGCAAAACAGCAAATGATAGCATATCAGTTGTCGTGCATGTTGCAGTACTTTGCAGACAGCTAAGTGGTTATTTATGCATGCAGGGCGATGCCATTGAAATGTCGCAACAGGAACTCATCGTCGGATACTGCATTATCCATGGTTCATGCTACGTGCTTGATGTGCCGTGCCGCACCCCGCCGGCCAGGAACTATGCTGACCAAACCTGGCCGGAGCGCTTCCGGGGAGCCACTGCGACCATTTGCCGCGATTGTCTTGTCGGCGGGAGCCTTTCTGACAAATGCTCGCTCAACTTCACCGTGCACGATTAGTTTTCCCTCCGTGTAAATTCTCCCTCCGTGTGAACATTTCCGACGGCGCCCTAACTCAGCCCGGGTGAACTTGAGCCGTCGCTTTGTCCGATGTTGGGCGTATTTGTCCCGTATCGAGAACGTGCTGTATGTGCTGGGGCGGCCGTAGTTCCTCAGTCAGTGGCACTGCCGCAGTGATAAATTATTCATACCATAGGGTGGAATATACCCCTTTCTGAACACTGAATTGACATACCTCTCTCAGAGTATCGACATCCTGCTTCATGAGTCGTCATGAAGTCTTCATATATAATTTCGAACAGTATCTTGTCGATAAGTATTAGACTGATGCTCACCATTGCAGATTGTGGTGTTCACACATCTCTGAGCACAATTCCGGTACGAGGATTACCTATGAGGATTACCTATGATCTGTTATACAATATCAGTTGACAAGGATGGTTATTTTGTATTGCTATCTCTAGAACAGTTAACCCTAAATTAGGTATCGTAAAACAAAGAAAAAAGGCCCACGTATGAGTACGCTGTTGGATCAGAATTGTGTTCGAAGAACTTATAATTTCTGTTAAATGAATTGTTTCCATGGCGAATTTCGACATCCTACCGTAATCGTTCGACATCACACTAATGAAAAGCCATTATTTTAACATTGCGCTGCCGTAACCTGCGGAGGAGCTGCCCCCCCCCCCCCCAATATCAGCAAAAAACACCACGAAATATCCAAAGCCCGGGAATGGGAGTGGATGGAATGTCGCCCTCACGTGGTGACACGGTCATCGATGCTCGTGGTGTTCACAGGAAATGTATTCTTGTATTCGAAATGCATTCTTGGTAGATGGTTTTTTGTGTACAGTAGCTGAGATGCTTCGAAATGAATGTTTCGTTCTTGACGGAGCACGTCGTTTTATTCCATTTCGTTGTTCACTCATGAATGTTCCACTTCTAAAGTTCAACCGCCTTCTGTCACCGTTGCCGTGTTTGTCCGAGTGCCACGTCGTATTTTTTCACGATTATTCTCAGAAATGTCTGTGCGCCTGCCTCCTTGTCTGTGCTGGTTCCGTCCCGACCGACACTCCCCAGCGAGCTCTGGTCCCCTGACGTCCGACGCTCCCCTGCCTTGTCTGGCTCCCGCTGACTGACGCCGCCCTTGCCAGGCTCGTTCCCGGGCTGGCCAAAGGAGACGGGCGGGGCGCTGACCCACGGTGGCGCCCACCTGGACTTGTCGGCGTTCTCCTCGTGGGAGGAGCTCGCCTCGCTCGGCCTCGATCGGCTCAAGTCGGCGCTGATGGCTCTCGGTCTCAAGTGCGGCGGCACACTGGAGGAGCGCGCCCAGCGCCTGTTCTCCACCAAAGGTGAGCACCGACACACGGCCGGCACGCAGCCGGTCGCCGGCGGCCCCCGTGGCTGCGGCAGGAGCGGATGCAGGAATTTTGATGGGGTGGAATTTGTTCTGGAGGGGCGCAATTTCTTCCGAGGGAGTATCTTTTCTACTCTGAAGGTCGCTATCGGCTGAAAAACTCGTGGAGCGGGGAACGAGGGGGAAGGGTGCATTCGGGCGTCCCGATGAGGCTGCTTTTTCCAGTCGAAGGGGCGTCATAACCATCAACCTCGCTATCAACCCCGCTACCACCGTCATCAACCCCGCTACCACCCTAAACGCCCTACACGTGGCGTGTAGGGTGGTAGGGGAGTTCTGATGTGACTTGTATCGTCCCAGCGGAGTTTTGACGTGGTGTGTAAGGTGGTAGCAGGACTCTGACATGACGTGCATGGTGGTAGCGGGGTTCTGATATGGCCTGTATGATGTTAGCGGGGTTCTGATATGGGCTGTATGATGGTAGTGGGTCTCTGATGTGGCGTGTAGGGCGGTAGCGGGGTTCTAACCCAGCGTGTAGGATGGTAGCGGGTCTCTGACGTGGCGTGTAGGGTGGCAGTGGGGTTCTGACCTGGCGTGCATGGTGGTAGCGGGGCTCTGACAGCGTGCAGGGTGGTAGCTGGGCTCTGGTGTGGCTTGTAGGGTGGTAACGTGGCTCTGACGTGGCTTGTATGGTCCCAGCGGAGTTCGACGTGGCGTGTAAGGTGGTAGCGTGGCTCTGACATGACATGTAGGGTGGTAGCATGGGTCTGATGTGGCCTGTGGGATGGTAGCGGAGCTCTGACGTGGCATGTAGGGTGGTAACTTGGTTGCGACGCGGCTGAACGATTGGCCCGCTTCAGCGTCAGCGATTCGGTTCTAGCATGCCGGACGGATCTCAGAGTGCTCCTGGCTGCTGGCCCTCCCCGGGAAGTGTCACGGACACGAGCTGTCCCCGTGCTGGTTGCTGGACTGATCTCAGAGTGCTCCTGGCTGCTGGCCCTCCCCGGGAAGTGTCACGGACACGAGCTGTCCTCGTGCTGGTGATGGCTGCCGGGCGGGCGCCGGTATCAAATCGTGGTGTCCATGTGCACACCAGCCTCTGATTCCCCTCCCGACTGTTTTGCCCATGCGGAATCCGTGCTCACTTTCCTGTTTTTGTTTGCATGTGTTCAGCCGGCGCTTGGTGACCTGCTGAAGTCCACACCGCTTGGTCTGTTGTTGCTGATTCTCAGTGTCGTGTTTATACGTCACGTATTGGCCCCTAAGTGACCTCACACGTGTGGTATTCACGGACATGCCATGGTATAGTCTGGTGCTTCTGTTCCAGGGAAGCGGCTGACCGAAGTCGACCCGACCCTGTTCGCCAAGAAGCAGAACATCCGCGCCGGAAAGAGCAAAGAAGCCGAGAAGTCGCGAGACATAGCCTTCTTGGAGGGCCAGGTTAGTGCCCTTCGCACTCCCATGCTTCTCCCGCCCGAGGGTGCAAGTGGCATCATTGACTTTGCACAAGTGGGCAGTCGTATGTGCTGTGCATACTGGTGTTGAACATGCTGAACCCAGTCGCACTACTTCCTGTACCTGCTACTTTGAGTCGGATTCCTGGCGGGCGTTTCCATATCCTTTTGTCTCGTGTCATTCGCTGGGCCCTTGAGGAACACATTTGGGATGTATATTGTGGCGGTGATGTTCACATGAAGGTGGTAAAAATGAGTACCATTAGCATTACAAAGTGAGAAGCTTACTTTCAAGGTTCGGAGTCGTGCTTAGTAGTAGGACCTGCTGAGTACTTGCTGTGTCAGCAAAAGTACAATTTTGCGAGGGCAGTTTATGTTATCGTGCCCCACTTACGGCCACATTTGTCAATATCAAAACTCATGAGAACGGAAATTTCCATTTCAGGATGATCATTAACTGGAGGGGCGTAGCCTCATTGACAGGCTTGCCTGCCACTGCCAGTGTAAGACTAGGTGTCTACATCGGACGGAAGAAATTAGTCCCCCAGCACATAACAGTTAGGCCGCCACACGCACGCTGTCAGTTAAGCTCAGTGAAGTTAAGTCAGTTAAGTTAAGTTCATGCCACAGCACATTTTCCGGCGTTCAGGTTTCCTTACATTTATGACGTCATTGGAACGATACTTCACATCGATTAATAGAAAAACCACTTACGCGGTTTGTATGGATCGGTGGTCTTCGACCGCTCCGGAAGCGTCTCGGAAAAACGTCGATTTTTTCCACTAAGTAGGTGATGCTACCACTGGTTTCTGGGGACGCAGGAACTGGGGTCGGTTGGCATTTGGTGGTCGAGAAAATTGCGCAGTTTACGTGGCGACGGGGAGTGGAGTGACTTCTTGTCACTTTGTGGATGTCGTTTTACGTTTAGTTTATCCTACCGCAGTTTTGTCAAAATGTGTTTGGATAGAATGCTCGAAATGGTCGCTTTAATCACCACCCACTCTGGTTAGCAATCCATACTGTTCTTGCTGTCCATCAAGGGTAGGATTTACGTTTAAAGGCCTGTAGTTGAAAAACCTAACATTCAGAATATTAAATCCGGGAAGGACCATTGTTTTTGGTACGAATATCGGTTGTCCTGTTTTACTCCTTTGTGGTTGGGACACATTTTCGTACCGAATTTTGGTTTGTAATTTAAGTATACTGGTTATTAAGCATGATAATTTGAGCCGGAGTATCCATGAACCTGATATGTATTCTTAGTTTTCATTGCGAACTATCCAGTACACTAATACTGGAATGACAGTCCGGTTTAACACGAGCACCGGAGGGGAGGGGGGCGGGGCGGAATTCTCCCACCCATCATATTGTCGAGAACATATCATAAACGGGCAGAGATATTCTAATGATGTTTTATAAATATGTGGCAAATTCATAAGATCATCCTATGCACAATTATTATTGAGATCCGTTGGTAGATGTAGGAACTGCGGGGGTGCAAAGTCGACCGACCAGCTGGCCGCCCGAGGTTCAAGGTCGCGAAGATATGTGCCGGCCGATCTCAACCTAATCTGACCCTAAAAGCACTGACCTAGGGTCATTAAATTTATACTGCTAGGTATCCACTAAAGCCGTAATCTCGTTGACACGTTTTGTGTTTCTAGCTCCGGTAGTTCCCGAAATCTTAGGGGGAGGGCGGAATCTGCCCTGAACAACTATATAACTACCGTAACTACATACCACGCTACACGGACCCCACCGCCCGTCACTAGGTTTATTGTTTATTGGGTGATTTACGACGAACCTTAGCACGATCACTGCCAATGGTGCCGCAATATTGCTTCGTCGGTGGACCTGTGATTCGAAAATGTTCCGGGCAGTGCGAGTGTTGAACCCGGGACCTTGGTATTCAGAGCTCAACATCTTGCCCACTCGGCCACAACACCCCACCCCACCCGTCTCCAGGTGTGCTATACTGTACTGACCCCATCACCCATCCCCAGGTGTACTATACTGTACTGACCCATCACCCATCCACAGGTGTACTGTACTGTACTGACTCCACCACCTGTCCCGCGGTGTACTGTACTGTACTGACCCATCACCCATCCACAGGTGTACTGTACTGTACTGACCCATCACCCATCCACAGGTGTACTGTACTGTACTGACCCATCACCCATCCACAGGTGTACTGTACTGTACTGACCCATCACCCATCCACAGGTGTACTGTACTGTACTGACCCCACCACCTGTCCCGAGGTGTACTGTACTGTACTGTACTGTACTGATCCCACCACCCATCCCCAGGTGTGCTATGCTGTACAGTACTGACCCCACCACCCGTCCCCAGGTGTACTATACTGTACTGACCCCACCACCCGCCCCTAGATGTAATATACTGTACCGACCCCACCACCCCTCCTCAGATATACCATGCTGTACTGGCAACACCACCCATCTCCGGGTGTACTATACTATGCTGACCCCACCATCCATCCCCAGGTGTAATATACTGCACCGACCCCACCACCCGTCCCCAGATGTAATATACTGTACTGACCGCACCATCTGTCCCCAGGTGTACTATGCTGTACTACTTGTCCCCAGGTGTACAATACTGTACTGATCCCACCACCCATCCCCAGGTGTACTATACTGCATTGACCCCACGATCTGTCCCCAGGTGTCCTATGCTGTACTGACCCCATCATGGGTGTAGCCACGGTTTTTAAATTGGAAGGGGGACAAACCAAGGGGCGGGAAGTTTGGGATGGATAGAGAGGCAACCCCCACACCAAAAAAAATAAACGGATTTCAGCCACTTGGTTTTCAAGGTCTGGTTTTCAGACTTACCGTTGCTAAATCTGATATTGGGGGGAGGGGAGTTCCCGACAATTAGCAAGTTTCACTGCCTTTCCACACCTAACTGTATGCCCTATGTGCTGTTCCCGATTTCACCATCACTATAGAGCAATGCTGTAATTACATTAACCTGCCCCGTATTTCCGGTCAGATCCTCACACCCCGTCTCTGTGCGGGGGTGTTCTTTGGTGCCCCCACTAATTTCCAAACTATACGTTGCACGAAAACGAAAGTGCTCTCATCGGTGAGCGCTCGACGAGTAAGGCCCGAAACCAGCCCTAAAATTGTATCCTCCAAAAGTGACGTCACTAGGGGGTCTATGGGATCACGAGTGACATATTTTTGGCTCTGGGGAGTTCATTTGCGGTAGATTTTAACAACACAAATTATTTGAAATAAAAAAAAATCAACATAGTGATATTTTGAAATTCTCAGAATTTTCAGTTTCCAATTTTCATTACTTTTCTTTTTCTAATGGTAGAGCGGTAGTTTTATTTTTCTACGGGTAGAACGGACTGCGAAACGTTGCTTTAAGTCAACTTGCCTTAATAAAGATGCTTGCTTTAGCTAAAATATTAAATTATAGCCATAATGGGAAAATAGGCAAAGCTAATAAGTCATCAAAAGTGTTACCAAAAATCAAAAATTCCTCCGGTGCGATTCGTTGCATCCCTAAAGAAGAGCAAACACTGAAAGTTGCATTGAAGTATCTTTATCCGTTAAAGTGGGACGACTGGTTGAACTTTTTAGGTGACCTCACTTGACATTGAATAACTCGTTGACCGTAGATGTCCTGACTTCCAAATTTTCACACATGTCAAATGGATGTGGGAAAAGATGTGAAAAATTACGGCTCGTTGTCGCGCGCCGTTTTTCGCTATCCGCGGGAAACCTCAAGGGGTTGGCGTAAAAAGACCTATAGAGACGGGTTAAACGTTACTATCTTGTGATAGGAAAACAGAAAATGCTAGATGATAGGTTTTATTTGTAGTAAATATGGACTTACATGAATCTTTCCCATGTTTTCTCGTTTTACGGGGACACATTGATACAATAACAATCAGGGACGGATACCGGGGTTGGCACTGGGGCATGCGTCCCCCCCCAATATAAGTTGACGTCTCTCCGGCTGAGAAATGCGCTCCTCCGAGAAGGTTTCAGTGCACCCCTCATTTTTTTCAGCCAGAGGCCCCCTCCGGGATAAAAAGCATCCTCTTGGAAGGAAAGGTGTCCCTCCGGTAAGGCCCGAGTGCGCCGCCCCCTTCCCCTCGAATTATTTTTCAGCCAGAACCGCCCCTCCGAGCGGAAAAGGCGACCCTCCCGGTACTTTCGCAGTGGCGCCCCTCCAGGAAATGGCGTTCCTCCAAACAAGTAACCCCTCCCAAATGACAATTCCTTGATCTAACCATGATTTCAACATTATTCTCTCGCGGTTATGAACTCCGGCTCGTTATAAAATCGTACGCATTTACGTGTGGCTTCTCTTGCATACTTGACAACTTCCGTTCAACCAGTAAGAAGCAAGCGGGCGACTTGTAAAACAAAATTGGTGTATTCATATTTCCGGAACAACAATGTGGCAGTGTAAATTAAATGTCAGCAATGAAATGTCCGAGCAAGTTTTGACAGGTTTTAAGGTTTTCAAGGTTTCACTGACCCCACCACTCGTCCCAAGGTGTACTATACTTTACTGACCCACCATCCATCTCCAGGTGTACTATACTGTTCTGACCACACGTCCGCCCCCAGTTGTACTATGCTCTACGGACACCACCATCCGTCCCCAGGTGTACTATACTGTTTTGACCCCCACCACCCGTTCCCAGGTGTTCTATACTGTACCGACCCCCACCATCCGTCCCCAGGTGTACTGGTTTTGTGAGCAGCTGGTGGAGCAGCGAGCCTCCACCAAGGAAAACGTGGAGCGGCGACAGGCACGCACGGACGGCGAGCGGGACGAGTCGGACGCTGAGGCCAGCGATCCGGACAGCGACGACGACGACGAGGATGTGCCATACAACCCCAAGAACCTGCCGCTCGGCTGGGACGGCAAGCCGATCCCCTACTGGCTGTATAAGCTGCACGGCCTCAACATCAGCTACACGTGCGAGATCTGCGGCAACTTCGTCTACAAGGGGCCCAAGGCGTTCCAGCGGCACTTCGCCGAGTGGCGGCACGCCAACGGCATGCGCTGCCTGGGCATCCCCAACACGGCGCACTTCGCCAACGTGACGCAGATCGAGGACGCGCTGGCGCTCTGGGAGCGACTCAAGGTGCAGAAGATGTCGGGCCGCTGGCAGGCCGACACGGAGGAGGAGTACGAGGACTCGCAGGGCAACGTCGTCAACCGCAAGACGTTTGAGGACTTGAAGCGGCAGGGCCTGCTGTGAGGTGACCGATGCCCGGGCCGCTCCTGCACCGACCCGCTCAGCACGGCTCGTTGGACGGGCTGCTGGTGCTCAGGGGACGGGACACGTGGCGTCCGGGCGCTGAACATCCTCCGGCTATGAATAGGTTGATTTTGATCGACATCTGTCGGTCGCCTTGGTTGGAGACTTACTTTTGTTCGAGTTTGAAATTGTTGCGTTTGGCCTGGTCCGCTGCTTAAGATATGACGTGCGGATGTCTTATTTCATATCTTTCAACTTCTCAAATACTAGGCAACAATGTCCAGTAGGTCGCGCTGCTTTGGACCTCTCACAGTTATACACAAACGATCATGAAGTCACGATCCTGCAGTATTAGCATCTCGTCTTGCTTTCGGCCACATATACCTGCGCTTGATATCGCCATTAGAAGTACATCAGCTGAAAATGTACCACCTGAAACCTATCCAAAGGAGATTATGTTTCGCCAAATATCCGATGTATGGTAAAACTCTAATTGTATTAGGTTAATTCGCATTAGGTATTGTCAGCAAAGTTCTTCATGAAGTTCAGGAAGTTCAAGTCGTCAGCGGACGCAGCGATGCATACATGTTGTGTTTCATGTGCGCTCAGTCCGTGGCACGTATAGCAAGAAGTGAATCGTCACTGACCATTGGGCCACCTTCCTCCCCGCCTCCATCTGGCAGGCTGGGTCGCCACATCATTTTGACTACTTTTAACATTTCTTGCCAGCCAAAATATTGATGCGAGCCCCTTTCAAAGCGTAGCGTCCCACCCTACCACGTGGGGACGCTGATAGCTCAACGGATAACGACTCGCATATTGCTGGGGACGAGTAGTCTAGGGGTAAGGATGGGCGCTAAATGATCTACCATGGTCGATGCGCCCTAAAACCCTAATCACACAGGGGGTAAGATGCTCGTCTCACAATCGAAAGATTGTGGGTTCGAGTCTCACCTGTGGCTACTCTTCGCCCGCGACCAATCGGCGTGAGAGATTGGCGACGCTACATGACTCAACGGTCGACGTGTCGTAAAACCAATAACCAACCAACCCGACTCGCATATTGCTAGATAATATAATGCTAGACAAACAAAGTATAGCGCCCCGCCATACCACGTGGAGACGCTGACAGCTTTAACGGGTAGCGACTACCCACATATTGCTGGATAATCTAATGCTAAACAAACAAGGCATAGAATATGTACATCGCAGCACTCATCGACGTTTTGAACTTGTGTGGGGCCTTCATGAGAGTACTGACCCCACCTGGTATATAGATATACCCAACACAAATTACTTGCCGAGTTTTATCATACATCACATCTTTACATTTCCACAGAAAGTAAACTTTCATATAATCTACCCCTAACGTAAGCACTCTGATATGAGTACGACTTACTTAACTGACCAAGCTCACTTAATAATAATATAATGCCAGTTAGCGTTATGGGCGCAAAATGACCAACGCAGTCGACGCGCCCTGAAACACAAATCCACCACCAGATCATACACCAGATGGAATATTGGTTCCGTATAATAGGCTTCTCCGGTGGTGAATTTCCGGCCGGGGTGCCGCTTCCTGCGCACATGCGGGTAAAACGAGACAATATATGTGGAAGATCAGGGTTTGATGAGCTATTGCACTACTGTGAGTGGTCCAAATCGGTGTAACCCACTGAATTGTTGCCTATGCTTTGAGGAGTTGATTGATGCCGAACATCTGAACAACCATGGTTGTCTTCATAGCCAGCTACCTGTTCTTGTCATTTTAAACTGTTGCGAAATCGGACAAAAGTGCGTAAAAAACCATGGGCTAAATCACATATTCGAAAGCGGCACATTCTCAGTTTGCGAATGTTTTGTCACGGCCCTCGAGTGGTGGGAGCCATTCCAGCGGACGGCTTAGTTTGTGTGGGCGGCGCGTTGTGAGAGGAAGTCGGCCAGTGTGATGGCGGCGCTGTGCCGATGGTGGGCGGCGGCGGCGCACAACGCCACGGGCACCCGATCATCGTTCGCCCGCCGCCTGCCGCGACACCGGCAAATGCCGCATGCTCGTGAACGATGCACCACGCGTGCCGGATTGGCCCTCTCGGGGCGAGTGCTGAGCGCTGGCTGATGTTCTCCACCTGAACTCGTCAGCGCGCGCGCAAGATGAGCTCGTGTGTTGTGCCGCGCAGTACGCGACCGCACACCCGCCTGTGAGTAAGTGTGCATCATCGTGAAATACAGAGGCGATCACCGCCGTCAGCAACTGACGCCAGTGGCGTACCGAAGGGCCGCAAAGGGGCAGTTCTCCACGTATGACCTGCGGCCCCACAGATCGCTTTAACGGTGAAACAAATACAGTACCGCAACATTTCAATGCCATCAGTACGCAGCTCTGTTCTAAATACACACCATCATCATGCAGAAGTATATTGTGCATTATATAGCAGCATTATATAACATTATATTTTATCGCATATTATATCCCGCGTGGCATATCTGTTGCGGCACAGACAATGGTGTTTGCTGAAGCGCAAGCCTTGAAAGAATGCCAAACTGTACAGAAGATACTCACTCTCCTGTCACAACCATGGGCACACAGTGACCGAAGTTGCCGGCACACCCTGAAGCACCACCATTCTCCGCCACTCGGCCACATCCCCATCATCGTTTCTATGCCTTCCGGCGCACATTTTACTTATTCGCACATTTCCGCCAGCTTTTCCGGACAGTCCTGAACCGGCTACTGTTGACAAGTCAACGGGTGAAAAAGTACGTACAGTGTTTGAGTACATTTCACTGCTACAGACATTGAGTACCATCCCGTCAGCATATTCACTACATGCATACGGCCTCCTTATCCACAAGGTTACAACTGGTACACATTTTTCAGATATAAATTATAACGTTGCGTGTACAATCGGAATTTGTTGGTATATGGCCGGGTCAAACTTTTCGTTCGCCGTAGTCATCTTGAACCCCCACCCCGATGTCATCACAAACACTTTTCCATGCGAATTTGGGAAGAACTGTCGATCGCACGGCACAACAAAATCGTGGTTGTGGTGACAATTTGTGGAGTTCAACCTGCTTTTTATATTTGTCAGCACGCCCATCCGAAAAGTAGTGGATCTTTGTCAGCCCTGGAATACGAGCTTTCAGGGCTAGAACCAAATGCGTCAGAATAGCATGCACCATGCTTTGTAGCGTCGGGTATGCAACAGCCGTTTTGGTGACATGTAGTGTCACAATTCCGCCATTGCGCAACACTCTGATACACAATCGTTGTGCGGCGTCACAGTGGAATCGCTGCGGCTAAGGCTGAAGATATCTTAACTGAATTTGCAGATGCCTTTGATGGGCAGATCAAGGTGATGCCAGGGGAGAAATTCCACATCTATCTCCAGGAAGGTGCCAGATCACACGCAGTGACTGCACTACGACGGGTACCACTGGCGCTGAGGAAACCACTGGAGCTTGAGATCCAAAAACTTCAAAAGGAAGGCATCATCTCTCCAGTGAGTGAGGCAACAGAGTGGTGCTCTCCCATAGTGGTTCAACCCAAAGTGCAGAAGCATGGTCGGAACTCGATGCCGGGCATCCGCCTTTGTATTGATTTGACCAAGCTCAACTGTTGTGTGCGCAGGGAAATCTACAGGTCCGAAACACCGACAGAGTGCGTCACAGCGGTAGTTGACAATGAAGCGCACTACTTCGCTGTCTTCGATGCAGCAAAAGAGTACCGGCAGTGCCCGCTGGACCCTGCAAGCCAGCGTCTCACCACTTGTCTAACCCCATTCGGCAGGTGCATGTTCCTGCGTGCTCCATAAGATGTTTCCAGCATCTCGGACCACTATAACCGCTGGATGGAACAAGCCCTCAGCGGTCTGCAGAGGGTCGAGCGCTATGTCGATAACATCATCTACGCCCGGACCCCCCAGGAACTGCAGCAGAGTGACGGCCTTCTTGCAACGTTTTCGTGAGAAGGGCATCTCGCTGAACCAGGAAAAGGCCCAATACATGCACACAACAGTAACGTTTGCAGGACTTCGGGTCTTCAAGGACGGATACCAACCAGACCCGTCACTCACCGAGGCCATCAGGAACTTCCCGACGCCTACAAACGTTACTGCCCTCAGGTCTTCCTGTGTATTATGTAATTAGGCTGGCTCTTTCTCCTGTGAGCTGGCGGGGCACCTCGTACCGCTCAGGGGTCTCCTGAGCTCCAAGAACGACATCGTGTGGGGCTCGGAACACTTGGCAGCATTCGAAAAGGCGAAGGAGGCCCTATCGACGACGTGCATACTGGCGTTATTCAACCCGCAGGCGGACACAGCTCTGTCTACTGACGCCAGTCGGCTGAACGGGCTCGGATTCGTGCTTCAACAGAAGCAGCCAGGGCCTCGGATAACATGTTAACTACTGGGGAAAATGCCCCAGTAGTGACCGGAATTTCCCCAGTAGTGATTGGATTTTGCCCCACCTCCAAAACCCTGGAAATGACTCAATATAATCATCTTATATTTTATTGTTCGGTTTAGCTATGTTTATTGCATGGTAGGTAATCTTATTTTATCTCACTCACTTTGAATTACACACACGGAGGTTCGTTAGTTCGCACTTAACAGACATATTTATATATATTAACAGAGCTTTGGTAGAAGCACTCGGTAGCTGCAAGGTTATGTGTAGCTACTTAAATCGGTCGCGTACATGCGCCGGATACGCGTGCAATTCTTCGCAACGGAGGATCAATCGGCGCATTCGTCACGAGATAGCGTAGTCAGCTGACGCCGTTTGAGTCAAAAATTCTCAACTTGCATAACCTAGTGATTGAAGAGCTTTGCATGAACCTCAACCTGTAGTTCGCCGAGTGTTGCGTTACATACCTACATGTTGGAAAAGCACACCAAAACGTTGTGAAAATATGGACATCAGGACATTTTTCCAACCACACAAGGTATGTTAAGGTTTGGTCATTGGATGTTTGTGAAATTGATTAGCGCAAACTTGCTGAGCTTTTATCAGGGGCGTACCTACCTAGAATTTTGCGAGCATACCCCATTTTCCAATATGGACATTGTCTTAGGCTGGGACTAAGTGGGGGCATATTTCAGAGAAATTTTGATTCAGAGGGGCATTGCCGTTGCTTTTGATCATACAATTGTGGGTATTTACTGCGGCGTTTGGCCGTTTGCCCCTCCCCATACTGGCGGCCGACTGCCAGCGCGTGCGTGGATTCTGCGCTGCTTACCAAAGGTATTATCGTGACTATTGCATTTAATTGTATACCATATTGTATTGTATACCACTTCCGGACATCGAATAACTATATTGACTGTCTTGATTGCAACTATTGACCATATGTTTAATAATATTGGGATATTGCTATTATCTTCATTTCTATTGAAAGATGGTGTCATTCAATGCCATTCTTATCTAGGACTTGGATTTTGAAGTTACTTGTTAATTACTTCTATAGGTATTTGTTTGCTAGAAATTTCGACCTTTGTTGTTTCGGTGGTAGGGAGCTTGTAATTTCTGCCGGCGAATCAAGCGTCATGGAACTGGGACGAGACACGATCGGATTACCCGAAATCAGTTTTTTTTTAAACAGCAGTATTTGCATCGCATATCCACATTTCCTATTTTCCAGAAACGACCCTCGTCTGATCCAAACACCAACCCTCCTCATCCGGCTGATCCTGACCAAGAAGTTGCGGATCAAGCACAGCCGGTGGCCAAGAAGACCTGCATCAGGTAACTTCATATGTTTTATCACTGAGCATATCTTGTTTGGGATAAAATGTTTGACTAATTTCCGTATATTTGTCTATTAATTATTTGTCCTCACCAATAATTTCATAAAGAGGCATTCGCAACTTCGGATTTTATCGTGTCGACCGAGCAAATACCTATCCAGGAGACGAATTTCTATGCATGTATCTCTCCCTAACCCATCTTTCCGTGTTTTTTTTTCTGTCTTTGGCACGGTACCATCTCATCTGGCCAGCCCGACAACTCATCCTACTGGTCAACCTACTCCTTCGCCTCAACCAGTCGCTGAGGAAGCCAGTCCCAACGCCAGTCCTAGTCAGAGTCCTACGCCAGTCCCCAGCGTCAGTGCTAGCCAGGACCCCGCCAACTGGTACAAAGGTGCGAAATTGGATGCACGCTGGCTGACAAGCAAATTCGAAAACTTCCGTTTAGAGAACAGCCAGGAAGGTGGACAGGGCAGGAAAAGAGCTGTCTTGGTATGCACCACCTGCGAGCGTCATCACACTGAAGCGGCTGAGGTGTCTCAGAATGGGCGCGTCCACATGGCCACCGGTGTGCGAGCCGATTCAAAGGAACGGGTGAGACAAGCATGTAGCAATCAGCACTAGGTATTGTAGCAATTAGGTATTGTAGCAATTAGGTATTGTAGCAATCACGCTATTGTAGCAATCACGCATTGCACCACACTTCCCAACCAGCCCACGGACATGCATTTCGTCATCCCCTCCACACGGCCAGCGCGCCCGCAGCCGCCACCGATACGTCATATAAATAAACGCACACCGAGCTGCGCTCGGCAGATGCAATTACGCAGTGAGTCACGCGCCCGCCCGGCAGTGATTCACACACACGCGCGTTGCACGTGTACTTCCGTCCCCGGCAAAGGTCAGCGCGTGCATGCAGGCTTTTCCATTAGTATATATACACACTTGAATAAAAACCCCGGGACAGGACCCTCGCGAGGGCAGACCATCACGAGACGCCGAGCTGCTAACATCGCTCCCTCTGAACATCTGACGGTAACTACCACTGCGTGACCTGTCGTGGCGTGGAGACGGACAGAGAGCCGATCGAACTTGAGAACCGGGTTGGTTAAGGCGTGGTTATATCTCGTGAACTGTGCGTGCAAATATCGACGTGGTCCTGGACTATCACCGCTGCGTTTTACGGATCAACCATTCGATGAATGGTCGCGGCAGAACTCGCACGTCTACTTCTTCTTCGGCGACGCCAGTTGCACGGGCGGAGATAACGCGTCTGTCACAGTGGTGCCGAGACCCGCAGGCAGTTCTCGCCCAAGCCCAACAACCGCAACGAGGACTGCACATCGGCCTCTCCGTCCCCATCGAGCCAAGCGCCAAGGCAGGTCAGTGGGTGTCAGCCAACGACCTCGACTACATCACCCACGGCAGTTGCACGTGCTGGGACTTACTCATCCCAGTAGCCGAGCTCCGCACCCCATACTCTGAAGTCGAAGACGATCTGTGCAGTTACCACAGATCCTACTGGACCAACCTCAGACGAGACGGCCACTTCTGCCACTGTCACTCAAATACAGCAAACAAGTACTGCTTCAAGTGCGGCTTCTGCCATCTTTGTGGTTGCGACCTGACCACCACATCCACCCTCCGCTTCCATCGTTGCACCTGCCCCCCCCTGCCTTCATCGGTGCTGCGGCTTTAATTCGGCGACCCCAGACGAGTACCAACTCCTAATCCTTCTCCACGACAAAGAAGTGATAGAAGATTGTTGTCTAAACGGACCCCCAAGTCTCATCCGACCGGAAGACGAGCTACTCCCGCCATACTCTGCACGACCAGACGTCGCTCCGTTTACTACAGCGTCAACGATCCCGAACGACTTCGACATCTCCGACGACATCACCATCACCGAGTCCATCAGTGCCCACGGCGGTGCACCATTCGCCACGAACGGACGTTCGAGCGTCTGACGCTATCGTCTGCACTCGTTCCCTTACCGGTTAGTACCACGTATAACGTAAAATACCCAGCTGTTCCCGACTGCTTTAAAAAAAATTCGTTGTTGATTAATTGCTGATTACTTTAACCTGTTACCTGTTAACGTACAAAACTGTTCAACATGGCTCACGAAACTGCTCCTGAGGACCACCATTACTCAACGCTTGCAATGGATTCCAACGTGTGCACTATGGGAGATGACATTGCGATGGCTCCTTTCCTAACCGATGTGCTAAGTCAAAGCAAGAGATTCGATGGCCAGAACTCTGATGGATTACGTACATGGATCGATACTGTGGATGAGGTTTATAGATGTAGTGGTGGAAATGAAAAAATGACTCTCTTAATTGCTGGGCGACTTTTGATCGGTGCCGCCAAACGTCAGTACATTCGAATTGTGGACAACGGGCCACGCCCCCAGTCATGGAATGTATTAAAAAGAGAGATGACCGAAAGATTTGCCGGTATGCACGACCTCAGAACTGTGCAAGAACAACTTAAACGGGTAAAACAAACGAAAAATGAAACTTTGGAACAGTACGGCGAGAGGATCAACCTTCTCGCTCATAAATTATACTCGAGTACGGAAATCGACTTGCCGCCCATTCAAGCTCAACTCTGGAAACTTCATTGATGGCCTGTATGACAGACGCATGCAGGTATCGCTAATACGTAAACATCCCGCTACCCTTGAACAAGCCGTAACCGCCGCCGAAAAAGAGCGCAATCTTCAGTACTTGGTAGACTTGCACACCAAATACCATGAGCCAATGGATATTAGCGCCATTGCCACGCACGTTACCGACCACCTCTCCGGACAGATCTCCCAGCTGACAGATATTGTGTCAAATTTAGCCTCACGAGTAGACCAGGTAAGTCATTCCCCGCAGCAGCAATCACAACAGCCACAGGTGAGATCACAGCAGCAGACTCAGTACCAGAGACACCCCAAGGAACCAACCCCGGAATTTGTACCGCCTCGTGAGTACCAGCCACGACCTCCCAGGCAGTATGTTCCGCCGCAGAATGACCGCTACCAGAACCCCCAGAGAACTCCCACGGCACCGAACTCCCCCCGAAATACGTATCGATGGACGGCAGAAGGCAGACCCATTTGCCACTATTGCAATTTTCCCGGACACATCCAGCGAATGTGTCGGAAAAGGGCTTATGAGATGTCTCATCCCCAGCCCCCGCAGCCGTCGGGAAACTAGAGAGGCCTCACACCGACTCACCAAACGTGTCAGAACAACGAGCTTCCGTCTGCCAGGTAAGTGAAAATTGCCCCTTTGTCGACATTTGTATAGGTTCTCAACCATTTAGATCACTTCTTGATACTGGTGCTCAATTCTCTCTTGTTGACGAACATTTCCTAACCCTGTGCGATCCCAACCTAGTAAAACCGATCGAAGAAAAGAAAAACATATCACTCATCTCTGCCTCGGGGCATAAGTTGCCCATTTCCAAATGTGTGAAAATACACATTACTCTGGGAAAAGTACGAATGTATCATGATTTCTTTGTGATACGCAATTTCGGTCATGACATGCTCCTCGGAGTAGATTTTCTAACAGCACGGAAAGCTCGGTTAGATTTTGAAAACCAGGCGCTCACTATTGGAAAAACTGTGCACCCGCTCAAAACGAAACCAGAACTGAAGCAGACCGGAGTATTCCTGGTCAGACTGTCCGATGATATCCAAGTCTTCCCCGCTCCGATATCCAAGTCAAATGTCATGTAGCAAAGCAGAAGACCCCAGGAGAAAACTTTGTAGTATCCCAGTTGGCCACCTCCCCTTGTTTTGAAGACGAACCTGGAGTGCTACTGCCCAATGCCGTGGTAAAAATGTCCAAAAATAAGCACATCCCATGGGCCATTGTCAACGAAACGGGTCGTTTCTTGCATTTTATAAAAGGTCAAGTGATAGGTGTTGCATCCAAAGTATCGGAAAGCGACATGGAAGTGAAAGCTGATATTTCGTCGGTCTCTCAGCCAGCCGACATGCCATATTCACCTGAGGACAAATTGAGTGCTTTCAATTTGGATCACATTCCCGAACCTCAAAGAAAGCAAATGAGCGAAACCCTCTCCAAAAACCTTGATGTTTTCGTGCAAAAAGACATAGAACTGACAATGACCGATGCCACGGAGATGAGAATCAACACTCAGGGCCATCAGCCAATTAGACAAAAACCGTACCGTTTGCCTTTGGCACACCGCCAAATATTGGATGATCAAATTCAGGAAATGTTGGACGCTGGAATTATACGCAGAAGTAACTCACCTTGGTTATCTCCAGTCATTGTAGTACCAAAAAAGGACAAAACGTATCGTGTGTGTTTGGATTTCAGGAAATTAAATGCTGTCACTATTGTGCCTGCACCCAGCATTCCAGCTGCGGACGACATTTTACTATCCCTGGGAAAATCGAAGTATCGGAGCAGCTTAGACCTGAAAGCAGGATTCTGGCAAATACCCATTGCAGAAGAAGACCGAGAAAAGACCGCCTTTGGAACCGATGCAGGAATATTCGAGCACAATAGAATGTGCTTTGGTTTGTCTGGCAGCCCAGCTGTTTTCCAAAACCTGATGAACGCTGTTCTTGGTGATGTTCGACCGTTTGCCCTGGCGTTCATTGACGATATCATTGTCTTCAGTAACACTTTTGAGGAACATGTGAAGCATTTAGAAATAGTGTTTGACCGATTGCGAAAAGCGAATCTTAAGTTGAAAATTTCAAAATGTGACTTCTTACGTGAAAAACTGAATTACCTAGGACACGTCGTTTCCAATGAAGGAATATCAGTAAATCCAGAGAAAGTCCAAGTCGTACAATCAATGCCAGCTCCGACTACGGTCCGTCAGGTCAGAAGCTTTCTAGGCATGGCTTCCTATTACCGAAAGTACGTTCCCGAATTCAGCAAAATTGCAAGACCCACAACGGCCATGACAAAGAAAAATGCAAAATGTAAATGGACCCCCGAAGCGCAAAAGGCTTTTGACACGTTGAAGAACAGTTTAGTCACAGCCCCAGTGTTAGCTTTTCCGGACATATCCAAGCCTTTCAAGTTGTATATTGATGCGTCACAATACGCCCTAGGCGCTGTGCTTACACAAGAACAGGATGGTCAGGACCGAGTCATACAGTATGTGTCGCACCAATTCTCAGATGCACAACAAAAATGGCCGACCATCGAGCGCGAGGCTTACGCGATTATTTACAGTTTAGGTAAACTCCGCCACATTGTAGTAGGAACACAGCTGACCGTGTACACAGATCACAAGCCGTTGAAACATCTATTCACAAGTGAAATGAAAAATCCGCGCATACAACGTTGGGCTATCATGTTAGGCGAATACGCATGCAAAATAGAATACATTTCGGGACTCCAAAACTACACGGCCGACGTGATGTCACGCCTAGCGAACACGCCGATAGCCGAAGACCTAGCAGACAATGAACATTTAGATTGGAAAGGCCCAGATGAGGAAATTAACGTAGTGGACAACGCATACCAGTCGGAATCCGATTCCGAAGGTGAAGAGATGATGCCCGTCCAGACGGACAACACAAACTCCGCTTTGCCTAGCCTACCCGACCTCAAACAGGCACAATTAGCAGATGAAAAATTGGAGACCATTAGATTGGAATTGAATAAAGAAAATCCTCAAATTATGGCAAGATACTGTATAGAAGATGAATTACTATACCATTTAGAAAAAGGTACGAAAACGCGCCCGCAGACTCGAATGCAGTTGATGCTACCACTTCCATTCAGGAAGCCAGTGTTGGAGTGTATGCACGATGGCTTTTTCGGAGGACATTTGGGAATTGAGAAAACCATCGACAAAGTAGCAAAGTCATATTATTGGATAACCATGTTAAAAGACGTAAAGCAGTACGTACAGACTTGTGAAACATGCAACAGGAGAAAACTCAGGAAAGAAAGACGTCCCATGCAAGACATGCCGATGCCGCGATACCCAATTGATATAATTGGTATCGACACGTGTGGCCCATTTCCTATTTCGGACAGCGGTAACCGTTACGTCTGCACGATTGTGGACCACTTCAGTGGATGGCCAGAAGCTTGGGCTATACCAGACAAAACCGCGGAAACAATTGCTAAATTAATCTTGAAAGAATTCCTGCCCAGACACGGTTGTCCCAACATGTTACTCAGTGACCAGGGAACAGAATATTGCAACGCAATTATGGATTTAGTGTGCAAGGAATTGGGAGTAACGAAACTCCGTACATCAAGTTACCACGCACAAAGTAATGGTTTAACCGAGCGTTTTCATAAAACCTTGAACGAAATGATTTCCAAACAAATTAGCGAGAATCAAAGTCAATGGGATCAAGTGCTGGACCCTTGCTTAGCCGCCTATCGAGTAAGCAAGAACGAAACCACAAACCATTCTCCTTTTGTTATTATGTACGGAAGAGATGCCCGAGTTCCGATCGATACCTTCCTACAACCTCGTGTTCGTTACGCAGGAGAGGATTACGTTGCACAAACATTTGAATTTTTGCATACCGCCTTCCAGGACGTAGTTCAAAATCGTCAGCAGTCCCGAGATCACAACAAAGCATTAATTGACCGGAATGCGCACGCGTCTTCTTTCAAGCCAGGAGACCCCGTCTATTACCACGACCCCTCAGTCAAACCAGGGGAGTCGACAAAATTTACATTGTTCTGGAAGCCCTATTTTAGAATCGTCTCCAAAATAGGCAACGAAAATTATGTGATCAAAAACATGGTGAATGGAAAAACCAAGTTGGTACATTCAGAAAACCTGAGACCCCGCGACATAGATGACATATGGAACAGGACATATGAGTCAGTACGTCGACCTGTTCAGGTAAGTACGAGACGGGAGGAGGAGCCGCTTCGCCACCAACCCCTACGCGCAGCTAAGCTCCCCCTTAGTGATCGCCTCTGGTATGACCAGCGTCAGTTACCATGCGAGGATACACAGCCCATGGCTGCCGGAAACGGAGATGGTTACAGAACCACGGATGGTTACAGAACCACGGAACGGGGATATAGAGAAATCCCACCATTCCCTGCGGACCCTTCGCATGTTGATTTGCCTCTAGCTAATGACCCATCACTGTTAACGGACAGAGAAGGGAGTTCGAGACAAACACAACCGAACAGTGAGTATTTTAACACGCAACCGACTCACCGTTACGATTTACGTTCACGGAAGATACTAACGGATTGTGCACACCGAAACGAAGGGTTACGGCTTGGTCAGTTTATGGACTTTCCAGCCAACGAACGGAAACGTAAGATTGAAATGGAAAAGGAACCGGAGAAGGAAGAAGTGCAGAAACAGGAGAAACGACCTCGTCTACAGTCAGAATCCCGATGTTTATCCCCAGAGGTAAACATCGCGAATGTGCAAACATTCGCTGATAATGGTTGTTCCCAGAGTAGAACGCCATCGGATCTGTTGTTTGATCGTCGCATGTTGTTTACGATTGTTGATGCCATCATCAGCAATGTCTTCTGTTTCAGTGCACAATGACTCACAGGGTAAACTGGTTAATTCTTGGCTGGATTATATTGGTTCACGGAGGTAATGACGCCCTCCCCGAAAATGCCATGCTCGCAGCTGGTCTGTGGAACAGCTTACGGAGCCAGCACAGTCACAAGAGAGGGTGTCTTCCCCGGCTACACCCCCGCCCGTCATGGCGACCGCGGCATCACGAGCCGACGTCCCACCGAATCGACGGATGTGATCGAGTGCGCCTTTCGAGCGCAACTCGTTCTTCTTCTCCCCCCCGCGTCACGTCATCGATGTGAGGCCCACATCGCCCCCTTCTCTCCCCCCCCCGTACGAGTGCAACCGCCAGCGTCAGGGTCCGAAGTTCGTTCGTGCCCGACGTGCGACCGACGCCGACGTCACAGTCGTCTCGTTCGCCGCCACAGTGACCTCGAGTGCCCGCCGCGGTGCCCACTGTACCCGCCGTCGTGACCTCGAGTGCTCGCCGCGGTGACCGCGTATGCTCGCCGTCCGGACCTCGCGGATTCTTGTTTGTGTATGTGTGTGTGTTGCGTCGTCCGCGCTGCTGATATGGGTGTTTGTCTTGGTGTGTGCATGTTTTGCCTGTCGGCCACTCGTCGCCGTTCATGCCCCTTCAGGAACACCGTTGACCTTATTGTCTGTTTTACGATTTGTTTATTTCTCATTGTAGCCCTTCGCCATTTAGGCGCCGGTTTTCCCGCATTTTTTTTTCCTGCCGTCTTAAAATGCTTCTTTTCCGTGGTGGGGGAGGTATCCACTGTGACAGACGCGTTATCTCCGCCCGTGCAACTGGCGTCGCCGAAGAAGAAGTAGACGTGCGAGTTCTGCCGCGACCATTCATCGAATGGTTGATCCGTAAAACGCAGCGGTGATAGTCCAGGACCACGTCGATATTTGCACGCACAGTTCACGAGATATAACCACGCCTTAACCAACCCGGTTCTCAAGTTCGATCGGCTCTCTGTCCGTCTCCACGCCACGACAGGTCACGCAGTGGTAGTTACCGTCAGATGTTCAGAGGGAGCGATGTTAGCAGCTCGGCGTCTCGTGATGGTCTGCCCTCGCGAGGGTCCTGTCCCGGGGTTTTTATTCAAGTGTGTATATATACTAATGGAAAAGCCTGCATGCACGCGCTGACCTTTGCCGGGGACGGAAGTACACGTGCAACGCGCGTGTGTGTGAATCACTGCCGGGCGGGCGCGTGACTCACTGCGTAATTGCATCTGCCGAGCGGAGCTCGGTGTGCGTTTATTTATGTGACGTATCGGTGGCGGCTGCGGGCGCGCTGGCCGTGTGGAGGGGATGACGAAATGCATGTCCGTGGGCTGGTTGGGAATTGTGGTGTAATGCGTGATTGCTACAATAGCGTGATTGCTACAATACCTAATTGCTACAATACCTAGTGCTGATTGCTACAATACCTAGTGCTGATTGCTACAAACAGTAGACCACATGGGATCACGAGCTCACGCCGCTGCTGTCGAAGTCGAGAATTTCCAACGTCCGTGGGAAGCGAAAAGCGGGAAACACCCGTGGGTGTCCGTCTTAAAGAAGACCAAGGTGCTGGCCATTACAGTCTACAACGACAGCCTACTTGAGACGCCCTCTGCATGGTCCTGGCCTGCCCGGTCACTGGCGACCGTCTGCGAGCGCCAGGTTTGGACGGCTCTGAGTGAAGGCGGCTGGGACGTGAACCTGGTTCCTACGGAGCCAGCTGCAGAAGCCCTCCACTACCGCGACCCTGACGTCTATCGTGAGATGCTGGGCATCGTCGCTGAGCTAGAGAGGAGGAAACTGAGTGAGAAGATTGCTGCTGGGCTGGTGTACAGCATACAGATCGACGGCAGTATGGACCGGCAACAACTGGACAATAAGTTTGTCACAGTTCGTGTGATAGATGATGACTGCCAGCTCCAATCCTTCCTGGCAGGCGTGGTAGAGCCGGAGGAAGGCGGAGCACAAGGTCTCCTGGACTCGGTGAAGCAGATCATGCAGGAGCTGAGTCTGCCGTCTGAGACGATGGTGGGAGTCACCACCGATGGGGAGAGTGCCAATACGGGTCAGCAGTCAGGCCTGTGGAGGCGCCTCAACGATCTGTTAGGTCGACAGATTATTACGATCTGGTGCGTGTGTCACCGGAGTGACCTCGCTCTGGAGAGCGTGGAGAAAACGGTCCCTGAGATCCAGCACTGGAAGTCTGACCTCCGCGCTGTCAGCAGCCACTTCCGGACGTCCAAGATACGGACGAAGAAGCTCCGTGACAGCGGTGGCGTAGTGGCGTTTCCTCCAGTGTTTGAAGTGAAGTTCGCGGAACATCTGCTGTCCTCGATCAACGCCACTCTGTCCAATCTGGCTGCGTGCAGGGAAGTGTGGGAGAGTGTGGCGATGTCAGGAAGTCGGACGGAAAAGGCCGAGGCGAAGGGGTTTCTGCGAAAGTGGACAGCCGGCGGACAGACTGTCCGTCTGACAGCTCTTATGGCTGACATCTGTGGGATCTTCTGTCACCTACAGAACACATTCCAGAGGGGTGACCTGGTACTGCCCGAGGTTCTGGCGGCACGAAATGCGGCGGTCATGCAGCTGAAGCTGATGGAAACCAAGCCTCTACCAGGTGGCCAAGAGGAGAAGTTGGGAGACGTCCAGGAGGAGGGTGGAGCTCGGTGTCACAACAGCAATGTAACCACGAAGCGCAACTTTGGTGCCGTCAGGCTGGAAGTCGTCGGCTCTGCCATCAACTTCCTGACAGACAGGCTCAACGTGGAGCAAGAGGACGTGGTGCGTGTCATGTCACAGCTGCTGGAAGCGCCTTCAGTGGCTGCGTTTGTAGCTGCTGGCCGGGATCTGACCTCTGGACTGTTCGGCCCGGAGAGTGTGTCGCGACTTGTGACTGACGTCTGCGATGACTGAGGCACGAGCACAGCACACTGATGCGAATAACAAGCTAGTGGCGATGACGAGATGCTCCTCTGGGGTGTGCAAGAAGTTGCTGTCGTCATTGCTGTGCGTCGCGCCCCACAGCATGGGTACCGAGCCGGCAGTTTCCCACTGCAACGCTATCCGCAGCAGCCACCGCCTCGGTATGCAGCTGACCACGGCCAACGACCGACTCATGATCAGTGTCAACGGCGTAGGCACGGCCAGCTATGACCCGCGGCCTGCCGTGGCAGCCTTCTTAATGGCGAAGCAGCGCCGGAACAAGCACCCCGATCCAGCTATTTATAAGCAACGGGAGTTCATCAGGAAGTTCTATAGGCCTGCCGGGGCGCTGTAGAGGAGACAGAGTCCAAGTCATGCGAGACCGAGTAGGTGTAACGTGTGATTTGCGAGTCGAAAACGATAATCTAGCGGCCCCGTGGCCGACGCCCGGACACTTGAGCCACTCAAACAGCGGGAGCGGGGCATGGGGAAGGGATGGGGGGCGGTACGGTAGTCGCCTCAGCGTGGCGGTCTAGAAAAGCTGCGATGTTTTTCGAGCGAGCCTGTGGGACAAGTGTTGCTTGAGCGCAGCGAAGGCGATTGACGAGGGTAGAGTGGCATGTGTTCCCACGGGGAAACCATTGCAGGGGAGTCGGGCGGGGCCGGCGGCGTGCCCGTGTCGCCGACACGGGCAATGGTTTCTCTGCCACCAGAGGCAGTGTCAGCTGTTGTTCGACATGCCCTGTGTCGGCGAGGACCTGGAACTATGTAGGTGTGGGTGGCTGGCCTGGCATGGACTGAGTGGAGCGGAGTGCTATGGTGCTTGTGGTGGTGTGATAGCGAGTCAAGAAGTCACATATGGATTTGTTGTCTGCGTGTTAACACTGGCGCATATCTCAGGTTTGTACATCGGCTGTGTCCAGAACAGAGTCCGCGAGCGAGCTACGATTGCGTGTATCGGTGTATGTTGTGTTAATATATACATATAATCAATAGACCTATGACATGACACTAAACCATCTATTTTGTTATGACTGACTGGAGCGTACCTATTTATTGATTTTCTTTTATGAAAATCTAACTAATCGAATGGTTAATACCTACATCATTCAAAAACAATGAAATCACACATTTTTTTATCAATGCCTTCCACTGTTGTTTGCCAATGGGAAGCCATTTTTATGATTTGCCCCAGTAGTCAAAATTCCTTAGCCGAGGCCCTGGAAGCAGCCCACTGGCATTTGGCGACCGAGTCAGTACGGCTCCAGGTTTCTACAAGACGCAGAAACCCGCTACGCAGCTATTGAGTTAGAGATGACTGCTATTGCCTGAGCGTTTCGTAGATGTCGCCTGTTCCTCGCCGGACTAACACATTTTGATCTTCTCACAGACCATTGACTTCTTGTCAGCATCATCAACTCCAAGCCAGTTAACGAACTGGTCAACCCCACACTGCAGCGACTCCGACTGCGGCTGGAGGAGATGGGCCCTTCACGGCACAATAAGTACCAGGACGCTGCAACCAGGCAGCCGAGTTCCGTTCACTACACTCGAGTTCCGCAACTTCTTGATGTACTGGGGATCGACCACAGAGTATCATCTGCGAACTTTCCGCAATCCAACGGAAAGGCGGAATCTACCGCGAAAACGACCAATAAACTGATCGCAAATGCTGGAACAGCCAGCAAGGGTGGTTGGACCAAGATTCGTTGGTCCGGAGCCTGCTTCAGCACAGGAACACACCTGACCCTGCCGGGTGGTCTCCGGCGGAGATATTATAGGGCGTCCGGTGCGCGACGCAGTACCGGCTCACCGGCACTGCTTTGCGCCAGAGTGGCAGAAGAAAGCTGATGTAGCTGAAGCTGCTGCCGCCTTCCAGCGCGACAGGGAGGATGTACGCTACAGCGCCACAGTGCGGACCTGCCTAAGTTCAAGGTAGGTAGTCCGGTGGCGGTACAGGACGTCGAGACCAAACGTTGGAACCGTCACGCGACCATCGTCGAGGTCCGACCGCATCGACGATACCTCGTCAAGACGACGGAGGGTGCGTATTCGCCCGTAACCCGAGGCTTCTACGCCAGTAACACGAGACCGGTGACTCCTCTCCGGCGGCTGGCGACGCCACTGGTGTAGGGCACAGCGGAGCAACCGTCGAGAAACAACCCTCCAGTGGATGCGCGACATCGTTCTGGGCGAAGAACCGGCGTCCTGTCCGGCCCATAGAGAAGGCGTCAGTGTGCCATTGTGCCGCGCGTTAACGCGGCACAGGGGCGTGTTGGAGTGTGCATGCTCTGATACAAATATGAAGTTACCTTTCTGCATAGTGTCCCTGGGTGGTAGTGCCGATAGATGACCTGACCGGCCCGGTGGGTGCTTCCGCCTGTGGCAGAGGTAGGAACCGATAAAACTGTAAGGGCGCGGCGGCATTGTTGGTTTGCTGCTGGGGGAGGGAGGGCGGAGGCCGAATATCCCCAGACTGAACATATCCCCTGAACATACACGAATATCTCCAGACTGAAGACCCCGTCTCTCCGGAGAGCCGTGTGTCGCGGAGCTAGGAGGAATCGACACTCGAACAAGCGTCACATGAGGTGAGCTCCTACGGGAGCTCCAGCCTGTTGCCATACACAGCCAGCTCGCCCACCTCCAGAGGCTTGCCGTGGCGACGCACGCGCACGTAGCGCCCGGACAGTGGCAGCGGGCAGCGGAACAGGCGGGCGTAGTTGTTGACTGTGAACTGCCTCTCCAGGGTGACGCACACGGACGAGTGGTTGGCGTCGAACAGGCGCGGGTCGGTGCCGACGAGGACCTCGGTGCCGGGCTGGTTGTGGCTGCAGCAGGGTCCGGCCACCCACAGGACGGCGGTCACCTGACGGTCGCCGCCCAGGTCGACGGTCCAGTCGGCGGTGGGTGGCCGCTTGCCGATCGGTGTCATGGCGATGGTGGTGGTCTCGCCGTCGTTGCCCAGCGCCGCCTGGTGACCAGGTACTGGATCGTTCATCCAGGATTGTCTTCTGAGGGCCAGATTCTCGCCGACGAACTGACAGAGCGGGGGCACTTGGCGCCGCTTGGGCACGTCAGCAAGGCGTGCACATTTAAAAAGAGCAGCGCATTCTTCGCCACCTCCGAAGTTGTTCGGTTCTTTGCCATACCATGGCAAGGAGATAACGGCGCTGCCATCACTCAGCATGTAGTCTCCGTCGATGATGAGGTCGTCGACACCGACACCGACGGTTCGGCAGCCGGGATTGAAGCCGGCGGCCGAGGCTGTCACCGCCTGGATCGCCTCACGTGACGTTGGCGGGAACAGGATGGCGTCGTCGCCGGCGCAGCGGTGGGCGCCATTGAATACCGACGTGGGTTTCAGAACCTTCATCCACTGGTCGCCGACGGCCATGTAGCCGGCCGGCGGCACGCCATCGGGCCTCGTGAACTGCCACACGAACGCCTTCCGGCCGTCGGCGGGTCCGGCGTCATGCGTCACGCCCTCGGCGTACAGCGTGCAGGTCTGGCTATCCGCAGACAACGCGAACGCCACGCACGAGAGGTTGCCGGTGCAGATTGCCTGGCAGTCGGCGACGGTGGTGACTGCGATGTCGTCCAGCATCCGGCTGGAGTCCAACCTGCCGGCGGACACCGGCACGAAGGTGCCCGTCTTGACGCAGGCGGTGCCGTTGGATGATGAGGTGCGTGGAGGCCGGCATTGGCAGACGGTGTCCAGGCAGATCGAGCCCGGCTAGTTGCAGCCGACGCCGACGTCGCACGGCTCGCCGAGCCAGCGAGGCGCCAGACGAGAGAACCACCGCCAGGCGTCTGGATCAGAGGTCGTGGCCGCCGCCTCAGGCAATGCGTCGGTGTGGTGGCACGTCTGCAGGGCGTCGCTGTAGCCGTAGCTGCGGCAGGCGGGGTCGGCCATACAGCGCAGCCGACAGGCGCACTCACTGACGCCGGCCAGGTTGGCCGTCAGCTGGCCGGTCGGCACCGTCACCCCTGTTGCCGGCGTGCTGAACGTGAACCTGGCAGCTGCCGACGGCTTGTCATCACCGGCGCACCAGGTGACCAGCAGCGACGTCAGCAGCGGCCGCCCGAGGCTGGCCAGCAGCGGTGGCGGCTGGGTGGGAGCCATGTTGGCGGCCTAGGCTAACTGGCTCACCACAGACTGGAGGTGCCGACCAGCGTCGACACGCGGTCACAGCACCCGTCTGCCACACGGAGCGGTGGGATGGGTGTCTTCGCTGTCACCGGCCGCAGAGAACGTGAACCGTCCACGGAAGATGGCCGTACGCCGATCTACTGAACGCCGGCGCCGCTCTGACCGCTGGAACTATGGACCCCACCAGCGCAGCAGTGTTGGTAGTAACAACCATCGTAACCGAGGAAGCGTGGGCTGCCACTGCATAAATAACCGCTTCGTGTATGTAATATTCACTAACGCATCGCCACGTTGATCATTTCAGGATCACGCAAGCCATTGGCATACCAATGTCTTTGGAACGACGCCATTTTGCCACGTTCTACAATCAACGACATACTTTAAAATGAGACCCTAAAGCATAGCCGAGTGTTCTCAGCCAGCGTTCTTAAGGCTTCCCGCGGACACCGGAAAACTGCGCGCGGAAACGCGGCGAAATTTTGCACCCCTTTTCCTACATCAATTTGACATGCGTCAAATTGTTTGAGATCAGGTCATCTACGGTCACCAAGTTATCCAATGTAAAGTGAGGCCAACTCGAAAAACTTTAAACCAGTCGTCACGCTCTAACTGATAAGATATTTGAATGAAACGTTCAGCGTTTGCCTATATTTATGGATGGAAGAAACGCACCCAATTTATTTTTTAGTTTTCGATGACGTACTTCTTTTGGATATGTGCCCACAAGGGCTCAAATCGAAGCTTCTGGTTACAGTAAGCAATTTTATTAGGCTAAGTTGATGTGAAACAAATTTTCCCGGTGCGCCCTCAACTCCCCAGAGCCAAAAACATTACGTTAGTCGTGATCCCACACACTAGCGGATCCAGGGAGGGGCCATTCCGGCCATGGCCTCCCCGAAGCGCTTAAAAGGGGGCCATAGTGTCTTTTGGCCCCCCGAAACCAACGGAAGTAAACTAAATTAAAATGCAGTAAACCTTGCCGAGGTTAAAAAATAGCGTCGGAATGAAAGAATCTCCAAATTTAAAGGTACTTTTTTACAATCGTTTGGAAGCCAATATAGTAGCATAATAGATTCTGACACACATCGAGGGTTCCATGCTGCTCAAGTTCTGCTTACAGCAAGAGCTGACAAAATCGGATCCATCAGTGTGTACACGTGCACGAACGTTGACTTGGTACAAGACGTTGAACGTGAACGTGAACGTTTTGGTAAACAAGAACAAAAACCCGATAACTTGGAAACGGTGGAGGTAGGCTGTGGCCCCTACACAGGAAATTATGTTGTCATTAATTTTTTTTTTTTAAATGGGCCCCTTGCCAAATAGTGGTCGAAATCCGATGCTTTTAACCAAAAATAGTTGGATAATGGGCACCCTCCAAATCCGTTCGACCCCTCCCCTGATGCAATTCCTAGGTACGCCACTGGGAGAGGGGGAGGGGGCTGACACCGAAAATCGAAAGTTGGCCCCCCCAAACCGGTGGGCCAGATCCGCCAGTGATCCCACAGCTAATGGCCTGGCCCATTCCACGATAAATCGAAAAGGGCATAACACCCAATATGATATATTTTGATGAAAATATTTGTGTGGGGTTATCTGATGCGCCAAATCCAGCCGTACTATTTTTAGAAAGATCAAGTCAACGGTCAAGGAGTTATAGCCTCGGGCATTTCTGAGATGTCACCAAACAAGGGTGCCTTTTGAGGTCCTTAGTACAATGAAGAACAATACGAATTCATCTTTTGGCTATTTCGAAATTTTCGTTTACGGGATATTTGAAATCGTGACCTAAGGTCACGTGACCTACTTTAACCATCGGGAGTCACAATGCGATTTGAAAAAGTGCAGAAATGAAGTTAGACATCTTATCTTTCGAAACGAAAATTAAAAATATGGGTTTGTCCCTAAAAATATACATATCCGTTCAAAAATAGGCATGCATGGTTGCTTTTGCGCTATTTTATCGTGGCCTGTTTTAATATTTGTTAAGAACAGAATATTACTGAAATACAAGCCTTTTGATGTTCGTGATACGTGATGGGATGAGAATGTTAGTCATCTGATCTTGAGTGTTGTGTTGCACAATTGTTCTAAACTCGTTGCGAGGTCAAGGGTTAAACAAATGGCAGAAATGTATCCGAATTGTGGTGCGTGGCCCATTCCATGACAAAACGACAATTGAAGGGGCCAAATTACACTCTACATATCGATGAAAATACTCTTATAGTGTTAGTTTGTCTCTATAATCCAGCTGTGCAATTTTGGGAAACATCGGAGGAACAATTAAGGAGTTAGAGCATGACATTTTTGAGAGGGTACCTAAGTGTTTGGAGACCTGGAACTCAGTGAAGACTAACACGAATTGCACGAAGCTATGTATCGCTGAACTCGTCTTGATGCACTGCATCTTGTGTCAATTTCGAATTTTTTGTTCATGCGTTTTTTTATCGTGAGCTTGTGACCTAAGATAACGTCGCCTAGTTTGACCTTCGAGACAGTCGCAATGCTATTTTGGAAATTCAGAAGCGACGAAGGGTGATTTGTGAAATCCTAGATCGTCACTTGCAAGGAATAAAGTAATAGAAATGCTGAACATGAAATGAATCGCATTGGATCATGAGCCGTCTACATCGATGTAATAAAATAAAGCAACATAATTACACAATGCAATGCAATACAATACTT
>JAOTOM010002368.1:5000-100223 GCA_034440615.1 Ashinkailepas kermadecensis
ATTGACCCAAAATATTGTATGGACATGTGATGTGATGAAGGGAAGGTTACTACCGAGTTTCTTTGCCATTGCATGCTTTCAAGTTATCAAGTACAATAACAAGAAAGGTGTTCTTTGAGAGCAAGTTTGCATTGTTTGGGTCCAATGGGGAAAAAACCTTACACAATGTTTGAATGTCATGGATGTTAATATGATTAAAGCGCCTTGCAAATGTTTGCTTTTTTGTTTTGTATCTCAAAACAAACCGAAGTATAGCCACAGCACACTGTTGGCTCAAAATTTTTTAAGGGCATACAATTTTTATTGACATTTATTCATGCAGATTTCAACATCCTATTCTGCTCATTTGAACATCTCCGCCTGGAAAAAAAACATTATTTTAACACTGATGGAGCTCCTTGCCACCACTAAGTGGCGCGAAAAAATGTACTTCCTTGTGTGATTTTTCACGATTGCTGTTATCCCAGTGCTGGTACTAGTACCAGTCGTGGCGTTTTGAATGTTCCTGTACTGTTGCAGGAGCCGCTGCCGACACGCCCGGTGGTCAAGCCCTCGTTGGTCAGCTGCCTGCAACGTCGCCTTCACGGTGCGATTGCACCGTTCTACTGCCCCAGATACTGACTGGTGGTAGCGTGGGGCCCGGATATGACTCACACCCACACTCTGCAGGTAATTTCTGCAAAAGTAGATGCAGTTCGTGCCGTTGTCGGACAGCAATTCCCTGGGGGTATACTTCGCGTGACGCCAAGACCTCTGGAAATTATATACACGCGTGACAGTTTGGCTCCGAGCGAAGTCCAGCGTCTACGTACTTGGGAGAAGTCGGCTGCCAAGACAACGGCATATCGCTGAGCGTGGGCTGCATCCATAGGACCAATAAAGTCCAACCCTACCTTGTTCCACGCTGCCGCTGGTAAAGGCACTGGATGCATTGGAGTATGTCGAAGTACCGCCGTCTCATCCATACACAGTGGCGCAGACTTCACAGCCCTTGCTTCCACCATCTCGATCAATGCCAGACCACCAGTATAGCTCCTGCAGTCGCTGCTTGCATCTGACGATGCACTGGTGCCACTGATGTGCCATGCTGAGCAGTCTGAGCGAAGTAGACTTTCTGGAACGATTAGGCAATCGCAGCGCACAGCCAAACCTCTGCACAGTGGGTTGATCACTGAGGTGGAAGAATGGCTGAAGGCCAGGCGAGCAGTCGCCCGGCCTACGAGACCACGGACGCGATACCTGATCACGCAACACGATCTTCCCTTGTACCCGCCACGAACTCTTCATCGATTGCCGCCAGACGGTCTCTTTTTGTAGCAATACATTTGTATTTGTCCTCCACCACTTTTGCCGATGCCGGCAGTCGCGACAACCCATCTGCAGGACGTACACCTCCCTTCACACGCTAAACTGTGAATGAGTACTCCATGAGCCAGTATGACCACTTTGTTATCTTCATGGCAGCTTGGGCGCACCCGGTGACGTCAGCGGTGTCTGCAATGCCACATGGTCAAGTCGCAGACAACTGCTGATTCCAGAGATACTTCCTCCATTTCGCCACTGCCCACACAACCGCCAGCGTCTCTCTCTGTCGTACTGCAGCGCCTCTGGGCTTGGTTTAGCGTACACAAGGTGAATGCTACCACCCTCTCTTCCTCTGAGTTAGGCTTAGACAACACCCCACCCAGGCCCACATCGCTTGCATCCAATGTTATGACTGTGGAAGCTGAGGGTCGTAGATCGTGACTCCCCGACTGCCGGGTACAGCACGTCTCTCTTTGAGCACTGCCGCGAGCTCCTCTATCCACTTGAACGGCATCGCCTCATTCAGCAGCATCCTCCGCAGTGGCTCCATGAGGATGCTGTATCCAGGCACGAAACGAGAGCAGAAGCCCAACAACCCAGTAGTGACTGGAGCTCTTTCGTGCTGGTGGGATGCCACATGTCCTAACGCCCTAGTCCGCTCTGGGCTCACCGAGGCTCCCGCCGAGGACACGGTAAACCCAAGGAAATCCGCAGCCGTCTGTCTCAGCGTGCATTTTCCATGTTTAGTGCTACCCTGTGTTCCCACAGACGTGTGAGCAGTTCTGCCAATCGCTCCTAGTCGCCTCACAGACGAGGACATCGCCCGGGTACCTGCACCTGCACTGCTTCAGGATTTCATCCATCGCCTTCTGAATTGTCATCGGTAAGCTCTTGGTCCCATGCAGACAGCGACAACACGAAAACAAATCTTAGTGACATACAAACGTTGTTAATGGTTGTGACTCGGAGTGTAGCTCCAGCTGTTGATTTGCAACTTTTAGGTCCAGACATGAGAACACTGTTGCTCCTTGCATCTGCTGAAGCATGTTCTGCATCAGTGGTAAATTATTCGCGAAATAGGGTGTAATATACAACTTACTGAACACTGAATAGACATCCTTCCAAAAGAAGTATTGATATCTTGCCTATTGGTGCATGTTTGTGGAAGTCTTCATGCCTCGTTTCTAACTATCCCGTTTATAGATATCATACTTTTGCCCATCATAACGGGATCCGGGAGCGTGATAACGAACATCCTGTATCGCAATTCCAGGTGAAGGGATTACCAATGATGTACAATGTTATGCTATACAATGCCAGTTTATAGCATAGGTGTTTGTATGGTTATCGTTGATATCGGTATCCCCAAATTAGATAGCTTTCAAAACACGCAAAACGGGAAGTCCTATGTACGCAATTATCTCAAAACTGAGGAGATCGTGATAGAACAAATCTGACACTTCAGATTGGATATTTAGTCACACGGGAATCTATTTCAGCCTGGATATTTCGTCAACCTGGCACTTGGGTGACCAAATATCCAGCTTCCATCTCTCCTCAATTGGCTGCAATTGTGCGACGGACAAAACACGATCAGTCTGCAACAGGGTTCGATTTATTATTCGCAATCCTAGATGTGAAGAATGGGCGCCACATGACCAATGAAGTTGATGCGCCCTAAAGCCCAAATAATTAAATAACTTAGATGTGAAGAGGAAAATGATTTGCTCGTCTAATCGGATACTTGTCTTCAAAGCTGTGACATCAGAATCTCTGTTTGCATTTACCAGGGAATCTTGATAACTCTATCGCAGAGCAGCTGATTGTCAAACAGCTCCATTCAATCTTTAAATGAGGAAAGTGAGAGGGGACGAGTGGTCTAGGGGTAAGATGCTCGTCTCAGAATCGAAAGATTGTGGGTTCGAGTCTCACCTGTCGCTGCTCTTCGCCCGCGACCAATCGGCGTGAGAGATTGGTGACGCTATATGACTCAACGGTCGACGTGTCGTAAAAACCAATAACCAACCAGAGGAAAGTGAGAGGGTGATATTCTGAATGAGAAAAATGCCTGAACAGGCTATCATTCTAGCCTTGGTATTCAGCGCTGCTGAGTGTCCAACAGCCATTTATGAGCAAAGGTTGTTTTTGTGTTTATGTGGGCACCTTGAACAGGTTCCATTTTAAATGGTTCTGGGGATGGATGGAAACAGTGCATAGAACTGAACAAGCCCCACCCAAGGAATTGCCTCTCAATTTATGAACTCATCCTTCATGCACATCTAGCATGTCATTGGGTTCACAGGCATGTCTTTATCTTGCTATCTGTCCAGTTTTACTGGGTTTTATTTTTACTTCCACATGCACACTGCATTCCTCAGTAATGTAGCAAGTGTCACCCTTCCAACAACGAGGTGAAATGGGGGTTGCACGGTAATTAGCATCTATTATCCATGGAATCCGAGCCTAATATTACTTTATTTGGGAAATGATTAAGGCGTGGAGTGTGCTGCCAGGAATTGGTACTGCTTCGCCCGTAGCCATCCTTACTCGTCATGGCATAATTAACTCATCAATACATTTCAAACACTTTTTTCTCAAGTTGGGTGTAAAGATAGACAATATGACGTTGTTTGCAATATAAATGAAGAAAGAAACGATTGATTTAGAACATTAAAGATGGACCTTCTAAGCACATTTGCTCTGAAATTGTTAAATGGTTGGGGAAGGAAGTGATACCTGCCTAATAATTACCCAATGTATGGCCATCACTTGGGGAACCATCACTGAGACATGAGAAATTAGATGGACAATTTAATTATTGTAGCTTAAAACTCACATGGAAATGAAGAATGCATCAGCATTTAAATTTGTCTACAGATTCACTACCAAAAATGAGAAAAGCATAAACATTGATGAAAGTTGATACTACAACTAGAAAAAAAGAATACATTGCTATATATATATAGCCCACGCACCAAGCTCACCAGCATGCCTTGGAGTACAATAACTCAGGGTTCTAGAACATGTCACCACATTGCCATGCATTAACTTTTTTTTTAAAGCGTTATAGAACCGACTACCTTAGGGGTGGGGTGGGGTGGGGTGGGGTGGGGTGGGGTGGGGTGGGGTGGGGTGGGGTGGGGTGGGGGGGAGTGGAGTGGAGTGGAGTGGAGTGGAGTGGAGTGGAGGGAGGGAGGGAGTGGAGTGGAGTGGAGTGGAGTGGGTGGAGTGGGGTAGGGTTGTGTAGGGTAGTTTGGGGACGTGCAGGTTAGGTCAAGACGTCTCTACATTAAGTAAATTCATTAAATCAGGGAAGATGTACAATCACCACTGATATTTGAGGGCCGAGTGGCATCGACGAAGTGGAATAGACGAGTGGTGTAGTTGCTAAGGTGCGTCAATAATCTTAATGAGACTATGGGTTTTAATCCAACAGCCCGCTCTCCAGTAGGATCTCTTATTCTTCATTTGCATGTATAAATGTGTATCCGAACAAGAAGATAGATGTTGTTAAATGTTCAACAGTTCCAAGTTGGATCATATTTCTGTTTTACCTTCCACATAATTGGGGACGAGTGGTCTAGGGGTAAGATGCTCGTCTCACAATCGAAAGGTTGTGGGCTCGAGTCTCACCTGTCGCTACTCTTCGCCCGCGACCAATCGGCGTGAGAGATTGGCGACGCTACATGACTCAACGGTCGACGTGTCGTAAAACCAATAACCAACCAGCCTTCCACATAATTGAAGAAACAAAAGAAGTAGGTAGGTAAACAGTTCCTGTCCACGTTTGTTTACATGCTTGGGCAGTCCAAGTCCACTTTGGCCCCTCATAGCTTGAATTGGTTGGTTGGTTATTGGAGCTTAGGGGCGCATCGACTGCGTCGGTCATGCAGCGCCCATTTCATCGTCAGTCAAACAATGAAATGCAAACAAAAGTCAGTCAGAATGACATGTCACGAGGTTAAGTACAAGTGTGATACCATACCGTGCTACGATTCTCATTTAGTGGTATTGGTATATTTGTATTATGCATTATCATTTGATGTTCCTTTGTCATTTGTCTGCTGTATTGGTAATTACATGACCTATCATTAGCGGATCACTGTACGGCTGGATCCACTCTCCGTTCAAGTTAGGTCGTCCTGTGTTCCAGTATTTGTACCAGCTGGAATATCCATCAATATAGCGAGAAATAAAATAATTTGCACATTTTGTATGTTGGAGTACACATATGCATCTTCTATTGCCGTCACAATTAACAGTATCCAATGCCTCTTTGAATGTTAGGCGCTGTGTGACCGACGCAGTCGATGCGCCCCTAAACTCCGATAGCCAACCAACCAACCCTCTGCATATGTTTTTTTTTAAAAGTCCACCGCTGCAACAGTCTCTTTACGTATGTATTCGTTTCTCAGAGGCGGGACTACAGTCCCAACGAATTCGCGACCTTCGAGGCTTTGGCAACATCTCGTGCCAGCGATGCCACCGACAGACAGCCACCGCCACATCTTCGGGATCATCAGATGACGATTTGGCCTCAGCTGACGGCGCTGACATCAACCAGCCAGGCGATGACGACTCGGCCTCTTCGTCAGCGACTGCCACCGTCCACCGATCCTGCTCCGGTCCCCACCTGCCCGCCAGCCTCTGTCGGGAACTCTCCTGCCTCACCATCAAACGCTGCCGCCATCCAGCCTGCCTCGTCAACTCATTTGGTAACCGTTGGTGTCAACCATCGAACTCTGGTCCACACCGGCCCGCCAGCTTCTGTCGGCAACTCTCCTGCCTCACCATCAACTGCTGCCGCCATCCAGCCTGCCACGTCAACCCATATGGTGGCCGTTGGTGTCCATCAAACTCTGGCCCTTACCTGCCCGCCAGCCTCTGTCGCCAACCCTCCTGCCGCACCATCAACCGCTGCCGCCATCCAACCTGTCCCACGATCAACCAATGACGTCAAGCGACTTGTCCCTCCATCAATCAATCATCCTTTGACCGTTTCCGTTGATCGTGGGCCATCTGCACTCCTACCAGTCCGTGCTTCCAGCAGTTTTGCCTCGTCCTCAACCCGTCCACCAACCGCTGCTATAACCTACCCCGCTACGTCTTCAACCCACCCACCAACCGTCACGACAATCCACTCTGCTCGTCCGTCTGCCAAGCGCCCGAGAACCATAGCCTTTGTCCGTGCTTCACCGGCACCAGCCTGCCCGCCAGCCAATCCCACCACTCATCCTGTCTCTCTATCAGTGTTGCGCCCTTTGCCATTCGTTCGTTCTATGCCGTCTGCACACATACTGATGGTCCTGATGGCAGCCGTCTTCTCCTGTCCTCAACCCACTCATCAACAGAGCGTGAAGCCATCGAAGTTATAATTGGGTAGAATGGTGGTCCTGACCTTTATGTATGGTTATAAGTATCGTGTGTGGAGATAATTGAAGTGAAAACACTCTTGTAACGCATATTTGAATTGATGCCTGTAATTAGCTGTGTGCTATATAGTGTGTGTGCGCGCTTGTGCTCGTGTGTGCGCGCTTGCCCGTTTACGTGAATAATGTGCTTGTGAAACATTGATCATGTACTAACCTCGAAAAGCTTTTCTGTACATTCTTTGAGTTGTAAAGCAGGTGAATCGCTCATTGGTGAGGAGCAAGCTCAGCTACTTGGCGGAAAATTCATGTCACATGTACCTTGATGTTCGTCTCAGACTTTATATTTGCGTCAGATTTAAAGAGCGTGCATTGACGCCTAACATAATAGCATAATAATACCACGAAACGTGTATTGGATAGGCGCATCCGACTGAAGCGAATAAAGCGCTCGATCACATATGACTGTTTTTTGTATGTGCAATCTACCACGGCGAAGGATGCAACCGCGTTTAGCGTACGTGACTGCTTTTCATGTACCACACCATGGTGATCGAAAATAGAAGTGAAGTCCAGATATGCGTAACAAGTGGACGGCGAAACAGGCAACGAGTTGTTACAATTTGCATTGAAGGTACACTAATTGTCAAGCCAATATCAAACTCAGTACTTGTGGACAACTTGTTTTCCTCCGATCGTTAAGTGAATCTCGACCGGTCGTGACGACTGTAGTGCGGCGGTTGTTTGGTCGTAGGTCTTCGTCGTAGGTCATGTATATGTATATGCAATTATATATATATATATATATATAGTTGAAGAGAAGAGCGCATTCAGCTTTAGCATGTTTTCTGTCTAGGTTTTCGATTGATGGTATTGTTTTCTTCGTTTCGTGAGATAGCTGGTAGGTTATTTCACCACGTAACATACATAGTTGCATTCGGTTATTGACGTTTCGGATTCCAACATTAATCCATTAAAAAAAATCACCGCTCTGCACAATGCAAATAAACACACTCATGTATGGTTTTTTTTTTAAAACCAACTGATCACTGGTTTCACACGGGCTATTCTTGCAGCATCATCTTGCATTTCGTCGATTCCTGACGGGCCACTCACAAATCAAGTATGTTCTCGTATTAACTATTTACAATAAACATGAAGCACTGGATCGCAATTACATCCGGACGTTTTTGGTTTAGCGTTATTCCAGAGTGACAACGTGACGTGTGTGCTGACTTGTTCGCTTATTTCTGGTGTGTTCACGTATGTACAAAGACTTGAGCACCATGGATATGTTCGGTCCGGGCAAGACATGATGATGGTGGTGTTGGTAAGGTGTTCCCGTGTTAGCAGTGTTTGGTGGCAGTTTGTCATGTGTTCTTTTGGTGCTCCATCTCTGAGGTGCATTGTTAGTCTTCTCGAAAGGAAGGATGTGGTGGCACCAATGTAGCTTACTACACGAAGCCTACAGTCTTCGTATGGACGAAGTCTTGCCCGGACCGAACACGTCTCATGGTGCTCGAGTCTTTGTACATACGTGAACACACACCAGAAAGGCACAAACACGTCAGCACACACGTCACGTTGTCACTCTGGAATAATGCATGACCAAAAAGGTCGAAGGGAGAGGCAATAACGTTGGGATGTAAATGCGATCCTCGTGCTTCATGTTAGTTGTAAATAGTTCAGATGAGAATATATTTGCTGTGTGAATGGTCCTTCAGGAATAGACAAAATGTGAGATGATGTTGCCAGAATAGTTCGTGTGACACCAGTGCTCAATTCATGTTTTGTAAAGTTTACTTTTGTGTGTTTATTTGCATTCTGCAGAACGCTCATTCTGAAAGTGGATCAATGTTTGAATCCGAAACGTCAATAACCGAATACAACTATGCGTGCCACTTGGTGAAATAATTTACCAGGTATCTAACGAATTGAAGAAAACAATACGATCAATCGAAAACCTAGACAGAAAACTTGTTAAAGCTGACTGCGCTGTTCTGTTCGACATCAACGTGTAAAATGAGATGTCCTGCCAGAATACACGTATATTATATATATATATATATATATATATATATATATATATATATATATATATATATATATATATATATATATATATATATATATTATGGATGGTGAACATAGATGGTGAACATCGGCTAATCCCAAATCGTCCAAGAGAGCTGTGCTATTTACCTATGTGCATTGAGCATGTAGTGCAAACTTCCTGAACGGTGTTCATATCAACAAGGAGTTTCTCCTTGTGTCTTCAGTGTACCACCAATTTCTTAGTAGCGAACGATTAAGTGGCAACACAAAATCGCTTAAAATGGAGCTATTTGAAGTAGTTAGTTAAATCGGACAACGGATGTCGTAGGACGGAGGCGGTTCGTCGGATTTCCCAGGTCGGTGGGAGCCCGGTTCAAGTGCAGATATGCCGGATATAGATTGTGGCAGAACCACGTAGGCCTGAAACTTGTCGCTTAACACGTGCCCTGGAGGGCCTCGGAAAATTACGCGCACTGGAGGGGGAGGGCGGATTCCGCCCCCATCCCCTAAGGTCTCGGCTCTTATTAAAGCTGGAGGAACGAAATTCGCAGGGTGGATGGGTACGGTAGTGAAATCTGTTGTGTGCAAATTTAACGATCTTAGGTCAGTATCGTCAAGGTCAAATGAGGTCACAGATGTCAAAATGTTCTTGTTTTGCGTGGCTTCGCTTGTCATTGCTATGGATCACTGCTTAATTGTGCTAAAATGCTCCAAAATGGGCATCAATGATGTTTTGGACATTACTAATGATTCAATACAGAGGCCAGACCCGGAATTTGACCTCAGGTCACCTATATAGCAGCACTTTATCAGGTCAGTTACCTGTCCCAGCTACCGGAACCGGGCCGCCCGCCCGACTGCTCCGTCGGACGGCTCGGCGGAATCGGCTTCGCGAAGAAAGAAGTGAAGTACATGAATAAAGTATTGAAACGCTTAGGTACACAATGACAAACAGTAGTTTTCAGAATGTGTAGGGAGTAACATGCAAAGCGACATCAATCGCATGACAGTCATTTGCATTTATGGCAACATTCCAGTTGGCCAAGTTTGGTTCCATTAAGCTTTCCATTAAGCTCCGGACACTTCTAAGCAGGTACGCAAAAGTGGCGTATATCGACCGGTAAAATCTGGAGTTATGTACGAAAAACCGGAGGAATGCGTGGATTTCACCTCCCACCTCCTCCCCCCCTTCAGTGCGCGCGTGTTAATATAGGTTCTACTTCCCTAGAGGATCACATAGATTCTTTAGGGTTTTAAATCAGAAGACGATCTAATTTCGCAGCGTCGAAGAGGGTCATCGTAACCCGTGCAGTGCTGGGATGTGCTAATTTAAACCATGGTGAATTTCCGGATTCCTTTCAATCCTGCCTGACCCATCAAACTGAACTTTGCCATAGCTCTATATAATTTCATAACGCATCGTTTTTCGTCAGATTTGATCCGAAATCATGTTCGGTTTTGGAGTTACAGCAGTTGAAAGTCAGGGTATTCGTACAGCAGAAGGTTGTTCATTCTTAATCCTGTTTCAAAACGTTTACTAGCAAGTACTAGCGAAGATCGATAGAAATGTGATATATGTGCATGTAGGCCACTAATCACCAACATAGTTTCATCACCCTGTAACAGAGGACAAGATCAGGTTCGTCGAAGTCTATGATTCATAGTTTTGGTTCCATTCGGTAGCTGATGTCATACAATGCACGTTTGAAACTATTTATGAAATGAAAACTCGAAATAAACGATAAAACCACGAGTGTCTAAATAGGTTTACCCCACTCGATGCACTTTATCCTGACTTGGCATCAGGTCACTTGACGGAGGTCAATCAAATTGGATTAGGAACTTCTCATATTTCTGCATACATACCACGGGAAAAATGTAGTTACAAGAGCATGCATATTACAAAATAGGAAACTTGTTCCAAAATTGGCAATGACCTCAGGTCACTGAACTGACCTAGAACTGAAATCCGAGTGATGTGTTTGATAGGCACCGCCAAATTTTACTCAAGGAGCAAGTTTCGTTTCAATATATGTTCATTTATATGAGCTATTCATCCTGAAACATTTTGTTTGAGGTGGTTCTCCTTGACTTGTGCTAGATCAGTTGCCTTGCGCGACCTGAGGTCGAAACTTTCACATCTGGTCCAAAAAGACGAAGGCAAATGTGCGTAACATTCCGCCGTGCTTTTTTAATCGTTAAAAAATCCCTAGGTGGGTGGGGGAGGGTTAAATATCTCCCTGCTCACGAATCCTAGCATATTATCAGTGCACATCGGTAAATAGCCCATCCATCGTATATACATACACACATTTTTTTATATATATATATATATATATATATATATATATATATATATATATATATATATATATATATATATATATATATATATATATATATATATATATATAGATATCTAAATAGATAAATACACAGTTTCAGTACGACATAGTGCCTTATTCAGTGCCACATTGCGCCATGTGTTCGCCGCGTTCGACAATACAAACAATTCATGCAAAGATGAAAATCAGATGTTAATCGAAGCTGTCTAGGACACCTCAGATTAAGCACAACTTATAAGTAGCCACGCGTCGGATAATCTAACAGTCGGATCCAAGATAAAACATCACCTGCCAACACGCGTGTTAATAAAATGTAACGGAGAATATGGTTTTCAAGCGAAAATTTACGACACAACAGAAGCCAGATTACCGAAGCAGTCGCGACAAGCCGTCACCGTCACATCAAGTGTGATGGCGTTTGTTACGTGGGAGAAGCGGGAAACATTGTACGCCAGGTTCCCAAATCATCTGTCGTCCACTCGGTGCGGAAGAGGAGAGCTTCCAGTGAGTAAGCACTCCAACGGACTGGACCACGAAATCGAAGATTTTCGCAAAGTTGGGCTAGAAAGTGTTTGGAATGAAAATGTGTTTTATAGACGGGAACGGATAAACAGATGGATTAGCATATTGGGAACTGAGTCGAAAGCAGGGGGCCATAATCGGAGAAAGGGATTTAGGAGGTGAGATGGTGCATGATGTACATGACACCGTACATGACGGTGATGTCTTGTCGCGACCGCTTTGGTAATCTGGATTCTGTTATATCGTACATTTTCGCTTGAAGACCGTATGCTCCGTCACATTTTTTAACACGCGTGTTGGCAAGTTATGGTTTTATGTTGGATCCGCCGGTTAGATTATCCGATGCGTGGCTACATAGTTGTGCTGAATCGGAGGTGTCCTACACAGCTTCGATTGACAACTGATTTTCATCTTAGCATGAATTGTTTTTATTGTCGAATGTGGCGAACACACGGCGCAATGTGGCACTGAAGAAGTTACGATGTCATATTGAAACTGTTTATATGCATATATTATACATACATACATACCACACCCACCCACACACACACACACACACACACACACATATATATATATATATATATATATATATATATATATATATATATATATATATATATATATATATATATATGTGTGTGTGTGTGTGTGTGTATATACATACATGCATTATGCATGGATTCATCTACGTAAATTTGACGTTAAAATGTAACTTCATATGGTTGATATTGAAGTTGGGTAATTAGGGGGCCAATTGAACTTGAATTTTCCATTCGAATTCCCCTTTACTTAAGAAATCATACATATGCACAAGTCATGGTTTGGCTTTCGCCATCCTGCCTGCGCCACTGGCCCAGGGGTGTAGGCAATGGGTCAAAGGGCTTTCGATCACCAGGTTCCTCGTACGTTACATGGGACCTCGCAGGCCCCGGAAACCTCTGAATATCTGAATCCGCGTTACGTCAGCCAAGTTATTATCTCACTTTACTGAGGAAATATGTGAAGGATTCGCCGAAGTAATGTCTAAACTATTGCTAATTCCCATGTTCAAGTCGGTCCAACATAGGTGTATGTTGGATGAGTTCAGTGCCACCATGTATGATGCGCATAAGGAATGTTGGTGTCCCAAATGTCCACGAAACTTGGCATGTTCCTACTGTAAAATAATTTAATGTAGACTGTGATGCTGGTTCAGCAGAGCACCATCTCGGACCGGTGGAAAATGTCAATGTCGTACCGACACGGGCATAGGACTGTTCCTAGCTATGCACTGCCTGCGCTCTGGGAAACTTCAACGGCAGTGTGCACCTACATTTGTTCATCTGTGTTTGTATGTATATAATACAAGAAGTGCGTAGAATGACCGTTTAGTATCACTGTTGAGAGCATTTCCGTCTCAGATGTACCCGTATATGAGATCTACGTGTGTTATTGAACATCAAGACAGGCTGTTCATTGTTGACGCGCACATCATATAGAAATCGAAACCCTTACGAATGTATAATGTTGTTATATTGTGTCTTCACGGCATGTCTGAAGATATTAGATGTGCTAACGAAACGCTACTTCATAGTGAGATTATTGGCACACATTTACACGTAGCTTGGTAAAAATAATATGGTGATGAACGGTAAGTTACAGATCAATTGAGTGAAATTTAGTACTTTATAAAACATTCGGACATTTCCCGACGTTTCGATCCCATTGCATTCATCAGGAAACCTAGTTTCCCTGATGAAGGCGATGAAGTCGAAACGTCGGGATATGTCTGATTTTTATATTATAAAGTACTAATTTTCGCTCAACTTATATGTAACTAACCATTCATCATGAAACTATTTTTGAACATAAATTTGAATCGATTCAGATCAGACTCAATGGAATCAGACTCATAAGCCATATGATTTTGTGTGCACTGCTCACACACTATTTAATATTATATATATATATATATATATATATATATATAATGTGAGGTGAAAACAAAGTTATAGCAAAAATAATTTATTTGAGAGACAGTTTGATGTCAACTCATCTTCATCTGTCTAATTAAAGAAGGAATCAGTATATATTCACACTAACGAAGATGCTCCAACATCGAAACATCTGTTAGATATATTATTTTTGCTATAACTTTGTTTTCACCTCACATTATTTATCATTCGTCATGCACTATAATGGTTGATATACAGGATAAATATACAGATAAATGAACGTGCATGTGCATAAAGTAACTGACTCAAACAGATTAACGAGATGAATGGTTGTCAATGCATATGCAAAGCAATGGGTGCATAATACCTCAATCCACATCAGCATGATGCACACACAACCTGAACCACATACCTGACACACATCACCTAACTGCAACATGGCACCCAGGTTCTGCACTGCAATAGGTATCTGCACAGAATATGATTGTGTTGGTCTGTTGCCCCCACAAAGTTTGTTTGGTAGCAGGCTTGTAGGTTTCCCTTCACCATTGGTCTACACCCAATTTTACTGACTTTTTCTATGCTATCTTGCATATTTTATGGCAATATAGGGTACTTTGACGTATTCTAATTGAAAGACCTATTCTTTAGCTTCATCAAAGGGTATCCTAAATGACCCAGTAATAATCGTCCTGCCCAACAATGTGCCATTTCCGGCAGGCTCACCGTTCCTAAGTTATTAACTTTTGACAACAAACTGCTGTGATCAAGGAAAAGTGCTCAAAATGCACTGAAATGGGTGCAAGTTGAGTTACCATGCATAAGGTTTGAATAAATATATTCTCCATATTGGATGACTACAAAATATTCCTCTCCAAACACCGGATTACAATGCACAAATCCGACATTGTCTATGCATGAGAATAAAATATGTCTGAACAAATGCTCACTGGAAAGAATGGGAAAAGATTATAACTCACCTGGTGAGCGGAATACAAATATATTTGCTAGGAAGCAAATTAAAGTGACCATTGCGTATGATTTGAGAAAAGTTCTGCAACCAAATTTCTACCATATTTTTTTTTTACTTCGAAGGACGTCATGCGGGCTAGAAGGAAAATTTTGTTCTACCTTCTTGTAAAGGTAACTTAGGTTTGTTATTTGTCACACAAACCGACACAATTTATTCAGTGCAAATGCCTGTTCCAAAACAAAGTGCATGGTCGTTTCAGTTCCCTATTATTTTTCACAATCCCATCCCATTTCTGTGTTGTGTTTCTGGCACTAGAATTGACTCATGCATGATACTGATTGTGAATACCAAGCTTAGCATTAATACTTTTTTGTAGTTATTGTTATCCATTTTTGGTGAATAACTTAAGTACACCCATTTCTTTACTCACTGGCAGCTGATAGGTTGACAATTGTAATGTTAAGCATTTATAATTATACTGTGTTTTTACTCCCTACCTTGTGTCATGGCATACTATTTACAAAGATAATGCTTTATATAATTTGTTCATAACTTGCATTTGAGTCGCAAGACTCAAATGACTCATTGTGATTCAAATGATTGACTCGTGATTCAACTCATTTAAAAAAGAAAGATGTGATTCAACTTGCGACTCAAGATATGTTTTTAAGAAAAGAATTGATTCAACTCACGACTCATCCAAAAACGATTGATTCATGAGTCGATTCTCGATTCAACTCGAGTCGAGCACAAGTCTGCTGGGGACTTGTGCCTACCTGGGTGCCTAGGAACCTACCCGGCTACCTAGGAACCTACCCGGGTGCCTAGGAACCTATCCGGGTGCCTAGGAACCTACTCGGGTGCCTAGGAACATATTCGGCTACCTAGGAACCTACCCGGGTGCCTAGGAACCCAACCAGGTGCCTAGGTACCTACCTTCCTAGGTACGAAGTTGGTGCGTTCTTTGATATCTGGTTTCACATTGGTACATGTCTTACCTATATAGATAGGTAGGTACCTAAAGAAGCACAAACTGAGAACAACTGCGAGACTACACCAACCTACTCACCTGCATCTACCGAATCCGACTGGAACAACCACAAAACTGCGGATTAAGAAACGGGACAGCGAGTAATCGCGGCCGGCCATATTTACGTATGCAAGAAAAGCCACGACGGCCACGGCTATGAAAATACTAAGAGAGAGGATAATACCCACCTCTTTCATGTCCTCATTTCCGGTCACACTGTATGTAACTCCATAGGCAAGTTTAGTAATTATATCTACTAAAGTTCCGGAAGTTTAGTAAACATTCCTACTAAACTCACTTCCCCTCTTAGTAAATATCCCTACGAAACTTTCTCGAGGATGTGTTGAACACCAGGTAGAACGCTCGCTTCGCCTCCTAAAAAGGGAGACGCCTGGGAGGACCATCAATTCTATCAACTTGAGCCGACCAATCAGCGTTTGACGACCTCCGCCGATCGTGGCAATAGTAAAGGCTGTAGGGAAAATTTGTGGAAGCTATTATTCATATGTTATTCCATTTTTCGTGCTAATTTTCTAAAAAGACATTCTTGCTACTTTAGTCTTGATCTTTAATACTACTTTATCACAATGTCACCGCCGACAGGGAAACAAATTTGGTATTTGTGTGAATGTCACCGGTTTCGCCGCACTAAAGACAAAATGTGTTTGTTTACCATTGTCACGACCGACGGAGGTCGTCAAACGCTGATTGGTCGGCTCAAGCGTCTCCCTTTTTTTATTGGACTACAATGCTGGAGTGGGGTGGGTCTACTCTGTTGCCCAGGGTTGTTGCCGTGCCCATGCTCCGAAACTACCGAACCAAATTTCATCAAACCTTCACCAATCGATGCAATGAGATCGATTTCTGTGGGACTTTTGAATATGCTGACTCTCACCGATACGTAAAGCTATTAAATTACCCATTAAACTTGGAGCGGCCATTTTGAATCCATGTTGAAAATGTTGCGGTGCCCATGCTCCTAAACGACTCGATTTAATTTCATGAAACCATCACCAATCGATGCAGCATAGTTGATTTACTTGGGACTTTACAATATGGTGACCTTGACCTTGACCTAAGGTCGCAAAATAAGTGCATCTTTATTGGAAATAATTGCGGTGCCCATGCTCCTAAACTACTGAACCGAATTTCATGAAATGTTCACTAATCGACGTGACATGGTCGATATACTTGGGACTTTTGAATATGGTGACCTTGGCTTTAGGTCAAGGTCACTAAAAAAGCATAAAACAATTTTAAAGACTTTTTACCACGCCCATACTCCGGAACTACTAAATATAATTGCATGAAACATTCGCTAATCGACGTAACGTGATCGATATACGTAGGGCTTTCAATATGGTGACCTTGACTTTAGGTCAAGGTCACGAAAATACACAAAATCAATTTTGAGGCTATTTACTACGCCTATACTCCGAAAGTATTAAACCGAATTTGATGAAACATTCACTAATCGACGTGGAATGGCCGATATACTCGAAACGTTTCAATATGGTGACCTTGACCTCAGGTCAAGGTCATCAAAAATGCATACAACTCTTTTTAAGGGTTGTTGCGCCGCCCATGCTCAGAAACTACGCAACCAAATTTCATGAAACCTTCACCAATCGACGCGACGTGGTCGATATACTTCGGACTTTTCAATATGGTGACCTTGGCCTTAAGTCAAGATCATCAAAAGTGCATAAAACTCCTTTTAAGGGTTGTTGCGCCGCCCATGCTCCGAAAGTGCGCAACCGAATTTCATGAAACCTTCACCAATCGACGTGACATGGTCGATATACTCGGGACTTTTCAATATGGTGACCTTGGCCTTAGGTCAAGATCATCAAAAGTGCATAAAACTCCTTTTACGGGTTGTTTCGCCGCTCATGCTCTGAAAGTACGGAACCGAATTACATGAAACCTTCACAAATCGACGCGACGTGGTCGATATACTTCGGACTTTTCAATATGGTGACCTTGGCCTTAGGTCAAGGTCATCAAAAGTGCATAACACTATTTTTAAGGGTGGTTGCGCCGCCCATGCTCCGCAAGTACGCAATCGAAATTCATTAAACCTTCACCAATCGACGCGACGTGATCGATATGCTTGGGACTTTCCAATATGGTGACCTTGGTCTTAGGTCAAGGTCATCAAAAGTGCATAATACTCTTTTTAAAGGTTGTTGCGCCGCCCATGCTCCGAAAGTGCGCAACTGAATTTCATGAAACCTTCACCAATCGACGTGACATGGTCGATATGCTTGGGACCTTTCAATATGGTGACCTTGGCCTCAGGTCAAGATCATCAAAAGTGCATAAAACTCCATTTAAGGGTTGTTTTATGACTTTTGATGACCTTGCCCTAAGGCCAAGGTCACCATATTGAAATGTCCCAAGTATATCGACGTCGACGGAGATGTATCATAACCTCCACAGTTCATAACCTCCACAGTTCATAACCTCCACAAATTCAATATACCCCAAGCGCTCGTAACCTCCACAGGTCATAACCTCCACAGCTCACAACCTCCACAAGTCCGCAGCGTTCATAACCTCCACAGGTCATAACCTCCACAACTCCAAGCGGTCGTAACCTCCACAGCTCGTAACCTCCACAACTGCGAAGCGCTCATAACCTCCACAGCTCACAACCTCCACAAGTCCGCAGCGTTCATAACCTCCACAGCTCATAACCTCCACAACTGCGAAGCGTTCATAACCTCCACAGCTCGCAACCTCCACAGATTCAAGAACTTCATTATTTTCTAGAAGCATCACTTCAGATTGCTATCGATAGGTAGCAGCACGGTCTAGGTATTACAATTATGAGATTGAATGCTGAACCATAGGTAACAATATTTGTCGCCAGATGGCAGGATGATACTATTGAATAGAGCTCGGAAGCCCGCGCATCGACGCGTGGGAAAGCATTGCGTGGCGCAGTGGCAGATGATCGTATATCATTTGCACGTTTTTCGCCCGCAATGTATCGACGCGTGGGAAAATAATGTGACGCGCAGTGGCGGATGATCGCATAACCTTTACATGCTATCCGGCCGCAAAATGATGCCTTTTCGTGTCCTCGTCACCATAGGCGTAGGAGCGTCTAAAAAAGTGGGTGGGTCAGGATAAACAGCAGTGACGCACCCAGGAATTTCGCAAAGTACCATGGTTGAGCACTTTTGGATAGATAACCCAATAATTTTAACAGTGAACACACAACTTTTACCGCTAAGATGGGGACCGCTAAAGGAATGGGGTAGGCCCCTGGGCGCGCCTATGGCTTACAACAACATGCGATACCGAAAAATAACTATCATCACAGCAAAAGTACTTTCAAATTCACACTTCTCGCTGGACTTGGAACTCTTTTCACGACTGATAGATTCTTTTGTAATAATAGGCTTATCTCCCTGGTGCGAGTGAAAGCATTAATATTACTGTTGAAACAAAATTTCTTCAACTTCTGCTATGTGCGTGTTTGTAGGGGTAGGTGCAAGCTCATTACAGCCTCACTAATGGCTAAATTGTGTGCCCTAGTTTCTATGATATAGTACTAAACATCTTTAAGATGTCACCCGTTGTTCACCGATGTTGATGAGGAGAAAGAATAGAACGCCTGTGCAAATTACCTCGTAAACGAAAATTTCGAAATGGCGGAAAGAAGCGGTGGGTCATTGTGAGTTCACCGATCGATACTTTAGCACAATTCAGATTGTTCTTCATTGAGTTGAGTTCTTCCGCTTAGACATTCCTCGCACCTTCATATTTTCATGGCAAGTTACTTGAATGTGAAGGTGAGAAAGGGTCTGATTTTGTTTAGATTGCCAGATATAGCCATACTTAGTACCTATTATTCGCCCACAGATGCTACCCAGGCAGCGTTCACCTTACGATTTTGCACTGGCTGCTAGCAAGAACGATGCTTACTTGCTGGTCCATGGCAAAATAATTATCATGATTGTTGCTGGAGAGGATGAGAAATGGAAAAACGGGCCATCGCTGGTTGAAGATGCTTTGATCCGGTGTGTGGGAGACCAAGATTGGCAAGCGGACAGGATGGGAAAAACGCAATAAATAATACTGCATGATATTGTGTTCGTCCTCAGGGCCTAACTCCAACACATTGGTGATCAGTCACCTGAAACATTTATGTAGTACACATCGTGCACTTTAGAATATCCGCCACTTGAAACGAAATGCTGCAACTGCATCATGTGGCACCCGCCTCAAACGGAATGAAAGCCTTATTTTGGGGGACCAACAAATCAGTGCAAAATAGCTGACAGAGAGAACACACGGCACCTCATAAAGTCATAACGTGTTCAGACTTAAGAGCCGCAAGGGCCAATCCTGAATTCAATTCGATGACTAGCTCTCTTCTTCGCACGTTTTTTGGTGGCTAAGACATCCGGATAACCGCTTAGCTTTCACGCACCTCATCCCTGATTAAATATCAACGCTTTCAGATTGGCTACCGAACTGAGTCTCTAGTTAGGTGTTCTTTTTAACCTTTCCGATTTTTTATCTTCGGGTGTGTTTTAACACACGCCCGGGAGGGCCTCTGAAAATTACGCGTACTGGAGGGGGGGGGGGCGGATTCCGCTCCCCCTAAGATCTCGGCTCTTATTAAAGCTGCTGAAACTAAATTCACAGGGTGGATGGATCCGATAGTGAACTCTGTTGTGTGCAAATTTTATGACCTTAGGTCAATATCTTCAAGGTCAAATGTGTTCACATTTGTAAACATTTCCTTGTTTTGCGTGGCTTGGCTTGTCATTGTTATGGATCGCTGTGATTGTGTTTAAATGCTCCACAATGGGCATCAATGATGTTTTGGACATTACTAATGATGCAATGCAGATGCTAGACACAACATGTGACCTCAGATCACCTACATAGCAGCACTTTATCAGGTCAGTTACCTGTTCCAGTTACCGGAACCGGGACGCCCGCCCGACTGCTCCGTCGAGCAGTTCGGCGCAATCGGCTTCGTGAAGAAAGGAATGAAGTACATGAATAAAGTATGGAAACGCAATCACAATCAGCACAAATGACATACAGTAGTGCATTTATGACAACATTCCAGTTGATCAAGTTTGGTTCCATTAACCTGTCATGAACTTGACCTGACTTGACCTCTGTGATCTAACATGACCTTGAAACTATATAGGATATCAATATACATCAAACAAGTCGCTAGTGTTGCCAAGAACACTTCCTTTTGCGAATATACGGGAAGCGCATCAGCGCCGATTTTTGTGGTCTGGCGCTAGGATTTTTTTTACTTTAACGGCCCTTAACTTGAAAATGTTTCGGTTGATTTCCATTTTTCTTGCTTTAAACGACGCGCCGGTCATTTCTAAGCAGGTACGCAGAACATCGCGTATATCGACCGGTAAAACCTGCAGTTATGTACGAAAAACCGGAGGCGTGGGCGGATTTCGCCCCCCCCCCCACCTCCAGTGCGCATGTTAAGGCTCCGGCCAATTTTGCTAGGGGCCCGGCACATCTTTGTGACCTCGACTCTTTTAAAAGCTTTGTTGCTTTTTGTGCACCGATGCTATTTTTTTAGGTATTGGCGCGTTTTCGCAGACCCCGAAGTGTTCATTTAGTGCCAGGTCTTTTTGTTCCATTTCTAGGATCATGTCGATTTTTTAGGGCCATAGCATATCATCACACTTCATATCCTCATGTGACCTTGTCAGGTCGCATCACGTGCGCGTAATCCTCTCGGTGGATTCTGAGATTCTGATAACCGTTCTCGCACTTGAAGTTTTTGAGGCCTCCATGCTGTATCAAACCTCCCTGTGCTTTGAGGGCCCCGTTGTGTCTTGATTCTTTTAGCTCCCGTTTGTATATTTAGAGCAGCAAAGAGTGTTTTAAGGGATGTCGCTTTTTCCAGACTCGGTACGCTTTGAAGAGCCCGGTGCATTTTCGTCTTCCAGTTTCTTAGGGTCCCGCGGTGTTTATTTGGCGTTCCTCGGTCATATTTGTGCGACCCCAGCACGATATTAGGGACCCGGTATAATTTCTCGGGATCCCGTCTCGACTTTTCGGGCCCAGTCGCGTGGTTCCGGGAGAATCCGACGTCAGTTTTCTGGGCTCGACACAGTTTTTGGTGACTTATTCTGAATATGTAAAGTCTGAGCCACGGCTTCATTTTTCGGGCTCTCGATGGCATTTTTCGTGTCCCGCCGCGACTTGTCGAGCTCCGGTATGTTTTTCGGTGCCGTATGCGATTTGCTAAGGCATCTGGTGGCATGTTTTGACCAAGGAGCGTATTTTCCTGGCTCGGACATCAAGTTTTTCGGAATCTCTGTTTATTTTGGATGGTTCTGGCTTGATTCTTGTCGGTTTCCGATGCGATTTTGGGGCCACGCTGTGCTTATTTGGGGACATTGACGCGAATTTGTGGGAGTCCCGAGGGAATTATTGATGCCTCGACCAGAATTTATGCGACTACCGACAGGAATTTTGGGTCCCATGTGCGACATTTGGGTGGTTTGGCGTTAGTTCACAGGGCGCGTTGTACTTATCTGACACCAGCCCGATTTTAGCTTTCCCCGGCGCAAACTTTCGGGCCCGGTGCAAGTTTTTTGGTGTCCGCTGTATATATTTACTAGATGCACACTAACCCCAATGCCATGTTGGTCTGTTCAAAATCGATCCAAGCCGCTACGTTCATCATTGGGTACGCATCCTAACCTGGCCTAGCCTAGCATAGCTTAGCCTAACCTAGCCTAACCTAAACTAACCTAACTAAACCTAACCAAACCTAACCAAACCAAACAAAACCTAACCAAACCTAGCCAGACCTAACCAGACCTAACCAAACCTAGCCAAACCTATCCAAACATAATCAAATATAACCAAACCTAATCTAACTTAAACGAACCTAAACAAACCTAACCTAACCTAACCAATCCTAACCTAACCAAACCTAATAAAACCGAACCAATCCTAAACGAAATCTAACCAAATCGAACCGAACCTTAACGAAACCTAGCCTAACCAAACCAAACCTAACCTAACCTAAGCAAACCTAACCTAACTTAGCCAAACCTAACCAAACCTAACCTAATATGACCTGACCCGACCTAACCCTAGCAGACCTCATTTAATCCTACCCTGTCCATTAAATTGACCTACGCTGCCCTTTTGCCCTACACTCCATACCCTGCTTCTCATGTTCGTATGTAAATATGACCGATACCAGAGATTGGGTGATGATTAAAATACTTCGTCAATATTGGTATACGGCCTGATACATAAAACATATACACTACAAATCCTGTGCGCAAGATGGCTCTTTATATATACTCTGTCTCGGAAGAATGGTCATGCCATACATATATAACAACGATGTGTGGCTCTATTTTGCTTAATATGGGCATTTGGTCACTTTATATAGTCGTCCTTAACCTAACATACCCTAGCCTAGCATGGCCTTACCAAAGCAGACCTGATTTGATCTGACCTAACCCTGCTCTTTCCTAACTTCATTTTCATGCACGCAATAACACAGCTGTACTGCCCTGCATACACCATAAGTCATAATCACTTATATAAAATCCTTCCCACGGTAGATTGACTGGCGTGGTAGCACGTGCGACCTGTATAATTTTCAACCAATGAAGTTCGCTCAAGAAAACCCACTGATTCATCTATGCAATGAGCCGGTTGAGAAGGCGGAAAATGATGTTTGGTAATGCTTCAGGGCCAGCCTTGATTGTAGGGAAAGTTGCTTCGATTTGCAAAATTTAAAGGTATCGTATGAATCACAACCGATTAAGCTATGCGTGTATACTACTTTGCATCCAAAATGTTGTCTAACCGAGATGCTGATGGGGTGGAAAGCAGAGCCTGTTTTGCTGGTCACGACACTTGTCACTCTCGTCGCGATGGCTGACCCCTGGCACACGGTAGGTGCCGATAGTCAAAGGGAAAAGTGTAGCCAGTACATGGACCTGGGTAATGCAAACAACGGCGTACCGTGACTTTTATCCGTTTCACAGTACCAGATCCAATCGTGAAAAACGATGAAAACGGTCGCCTATTATTTACACCCTTCCTCCGGGTACACGTGCCACGTGCGGCAAAAATGTGTGCACTGCCACGCTTCGAGATTGTCTTGGCTGTGCCGTGGTGTCAGTCCAGTGGTCTTGGCTGTGCAGTGGTTTGGTGTCCATCGGTCCATTGGTTTGCGAGCTATGCCGGTTGAAACCGAGCCGATTCGGCGCACGAAAATTGATCATATTCCGACTTAAAAATCTCCGTTTTACATGCTAAACCAATTCACGACGGAGTATTTCGGCGCAACCCGTTCTCCAATCACATCGGTGTCGCTCACGTGCAGCACATTGACTCGATCGCACGGAAATTGTGCCGAAGGGGTAGCCAACACTCTGGGCTTTCACGTGGTGTGACACATTTCTCGTTCACCACGATGTGAGCCGAGTCGGACGCCAATATGTGGCAGTCGGGATTTTCGTCTGGATATACAGGGTTGGAATAACAACCGACTTTCGAATGTTTGGCATCGATAACTTTATCCTCTCCAGACAATTATGATCTGATTTTTCTAATTTGGCGGTTGCATGGTACTGTTTGACCATGGATTGTTCGGTGACAAAGTGCTCTAGATTTATTGAAAAGTGCAAACTTAACTACTTATATATATTTGAAAGAAAATATCCCTTCCATATTCGATTATTCAAGAATTGCCCTCTCCACAGCCATAATTCAGAAGGTACAAATCTAACCCTATGTGGAACCCGACGATGTTTGTAAAACATTATCGAACCTTAAGTTGAACAGACTTTCCAACGCCGTTAGGACGCCGTTTTTACCCTAGCATGCTTAGTTCCGAGGATCATGGAGTGGACTTGACCCCTTCTTGAACGACATTATCACAGAAACGTCGTAATGTGAGGGTTAACATCGGCCCCTATGCTACTGAATTTCAAGTTGGGGGACCAATGCCTCTGCTATCAAGGTTCCGTGTACTTATACATGAAGAGTCCCACAAAATGAACTTTCCGAAACCAAAATACTGCAATTCGCAATTCCAGTCAGGTTTGGATATAGGTGGGTTATCTTGGGCTGAATCTCCTTTTCCCCACAATTCTTTGTCGACACATCGACACCAATGAATGCTACCATGCTTCACGTCACATAAAACTCAGTTTGCCGTTACCATGCAAGTTCGCACAGGTGCAGCACACGGGTACTGGCACAGGATTCTAGATGGGTATAAATCTGTACCGATTTGGAATCTACAAGAGTTCTTTTGAGTCGGATAATCATAGTGATGGTAATGGTGGCAATGATGCCAATGATGTTATTTATAACAAGTAAAAGCTGTAGACTGACACAGACATCATATCAACATGAAACAATTATGTTCATGTTTTGTGGGTGTCTGCCAATCTCCTTCGGCAATCCCCGAAGAAGACGTTTCCTACAATATGAGTGGGCCCCAATGTAGCATTGTGATATTCAAGCAATGATTTTCTTTACCTGAATTTAATTAACACACATTTCATTTTTGGTAACTTCGACCTGAATCACAAGCCATTTTTCTCCACTTTGTCCTCAAAGCTAGGTCATGAGGCCATATTTATAACAATCAAACAGTTCGGTAAAATCGAAGTGTATGAAGCTGCACTCGCACATGCTACTTACCAATATGACATACATTTTACAATCGGGTGCCTAGTTATAGAAAGATTAGAAGCTCTTTACCTTCAAGAGACTTAATTCTTTAGTAAATTTTTTAAAGACAAATGATCTTTATCCTTCTTTTGTAAAAAATCAACCTGAAAATGGAGAATAAATAATCCCAGCCATAGATCGCACCTAGGACAGAGCCTTAGGATGAGACCATGGTATGCTATCCCCTGTCGACATCGCCTGGAACGCGGTCGAAGTGTGACATATCCATAACAGGTACAGAAAGCGGTCAGGAGCCACCTTTAACCTCAGCCGTTTTTCCAGTCGACACATTGCCGGCACGCCAAGCGTTAGTCACGAGATGGCCAGTTGAAGTCGGATTTGGTCAAGTCAAACGCCAATTTCCTCTCAGCTCTCGTCTGACCCAAACATATGGATTATCATACAATAGGCAGACAGGGACCGATCGAAGTTGGAAAAAAATGATGGCTGCCCTTTGGATCGCTCTTGTTTTTTTCACCTTCAAGGTCTACAAGCAGTCTGGTTTTTCTTCCCTCTAGTTTTCGAAGCTTTTGGCTTCACGATTTACCTACACAAACAAGGTGGAGCCCGAACACCCACGGCTCGCCCTGGACGCCAGGTCCTCCGCTTCGCCTTCATGTTGCGAGTGGTGTCCGGAGGCCAGGACCTCAAAGAGCTCCCTCCATATGTACTGTCACGAGTCATGTGTGTATGTCCTCTGTATGCCTGTTCGGTAGACCACTTTCTTTGTCTGCCGGCCGCCGTCTCTCTCCTCCCCTATCGTGCTTGCCAGATACCGGATGAAATATAAATGTCTTGGTAGCTTTTTCCTGACGAAAAATGTATCTAGCAGATGGGACTCGGCGTCCACTAAGGGACATTATAACATCCACGGCGTTAAAACTACCTTGCCGATGTGTTACATCTGTGCCATTAATATTATAAGTCAGCATTTATTCATGAACAAAACTTTATTGTAGGATGCAGTCATTTTTTTTTAATACATGATAATAATATATATTGATAGCACACATAAATGATTAATTTCAAAAGCACTTAAAACCGTAACTTATAAAATGTGTGCATGCTACGCTTTATGTGCAAGAACAAAACGTTTGCGGTACAGACTTCAACTTCTATCAATAACTATTGTTTGCCTAGAAACGCCCTTAATTGACCTCCCCTACCACTTCACCAAATCTCAACTGCTCCCCGTAGTTCTGCACCAATAACTTCAAGGAACAAAGGTGTGTTTATAGAGAGAAATGGTCAATTATGGTTTCCACTGTTCTTGATGTTGCTACTATCAATGCATTACACAGTGGGCCAGATTACCTTCAAAGTCGCTTTTAATTCGAAGCGCCTGCCAGATGTGACAATATAGTGTTTTCTGAGATTCTTCTGTGCGCTGAGTTCGATTATGTTGTCTATTTTGGCGTACGTACTGGTAGCCCGTGAGAATGGGGGGGGGATAATTCATCGCATTATGGTTGTTTGTGAATTGATACACGGACGGATGTCGATTCCAGCAGCTGCTGATCGCGGCTATGAATAAGATATTGCTGTACTTATCAAGGCTCGGCTAATACAGTGTATAGTAGTAACAGTACTATAGTAGAAATGAATTATCCTAACATCAATATCGTACCTAAATTTAGCAGACAATTCGTGCAAGGCCGCATCTATATTTCGCATACATCGTGCAACACTACTCATGTCAACATTAGCATGTATGTGTGCACACAGGTGTGTATGTGGACATGCAAATCACACATGACCTACATATATAATTAGTCCCGTTACCTGTCAACTGATCCCACCGAAATCGCCAACACTATATTCAACTTACATTGTCCGGTGTGTGGTGTGTGTGTGCGTGTGTGACTTAGTCCTCTTCACTACAGTTCGAGTCGACAAGGCTCTCAGCTGAGTACGAGTGGGACGTCATCAGTGGCATACCGAGGGGGGCATAGGGGGAGGTGCCCCTCCTCCTGAGAAGTTATGGGGCCCCAAGAATCCCGCCGGGGTTCGGGAAAAATTGCGCCAGACTCCAAAAAAAATCCTGCTGGGGCCCCCAAAATCGTTCGGGGGCGATCGCCAAACAGTTGGTCAGTTAACGGTCGCGTTTCTCTTCGCGTCTGTTGACTTCAGTTCGAAGAACTCACGGACAGGACGTCCCCGCCCCGCTGAAGTGAACGGCCCACTCGTTGGCACTTATGTATGTCCATCAACGTGCCATTCAGCCAATCTTCGTGCTTGGGGACATATCGTTCCATGTGCCGTCCAACCTGATTCAATCAGCTCGTGTCTTATGACGTTATGCAGGTATCATTTGCACTATTTCAATTTATCACCAGATAGTTGTGATCCTCTTTTACAGTCCAAAAGCCGAATTAAGATATCAACTGTCGTCTTGATAATACCCTCATCCTGTTCAATATGCCCAAAGAGTTTCTTTCGCCTGAACCAAACACGATATTACTCAGATCAACACGATGGACACTTGTGTAGCGCCGCACAGATAATGCTCTCTATTCTACCCGTGGCTTCAAATTGACGAAGCTCACCGGTGTGCGTCAGTGACCTGGATACTCCACATGCGCAGGTCGGGTGACAAGGCTGTCACCGTCACCCGACCAGTCCGTCTCATATTGAGCAGAGCCTCGCTCTCCGCTAATTTGACACCCATCTCATGCACCGTGGCGACAGCGGAAGGCCGCCGCGGAGGGCTGTCAGCTGACTGATGTGCCGCGCGGCTCCAACACATCCAAACTACAACTGAAATTTACGGATTTAGCGCAAGAATGCTCAACTTTGGGCATTGGATCCACGATTTGAAGGCATTGGGTTATCGCTGTGTGTTAAAATATCCGCGGGACTCGGTGGAACTCACTTTATTGTCCTACACTGGGGATCTAGGGAATTATCTACGTAGAGGAGTAGGAACGGGCCCCTAGCAGGGCCCTCCGGCAGTGCCAGGGACACGTAGAATCTCAAGGATAGGGCGACCGGCCCAGCCACCCCCTTAGCTACGTCCCAGTTTGTGGCACTAACTGCGAAGATCAGCCGCAAGGAACAAATGATACCCACCCCTCCTCAGGCTTCTTGCTGCGCCATGGGATGTTTTGCATGTGCATGTATGGGCATCTAGTGCTTTACATCATTACAAATTATTTGTTCCAAGATAGCAAAAATAATGGTACCATATACTGAGCGACGTCAAACTGTTTTGATCTGGGGGGACGAGTGGTCTAGGGGTAAGATGCTCGTCTCACAATCGAAAGGTTGTGGGTTCGAGTCTCACCTGTCGCTACTCTTCGCCCGCGACCAATCGGCGTGAGAGATTGGCGACGCTACATGACTCAACGGTCGACGTGTCGTAAAACCAATAACCAACAAACTGTTTTGATCTCGGGAACTATATGAACTACCATATAAATATTGCTACGAGAAAGCGCATGGCGCTTTGGCGTAATTGTATAGTTTATTTGTGTTGCGCTCTCTTAGTTTTAGTGTAACTCCGCAAATATAAATTTTCGTTTCTCCGGCAGCTCTCGAGTCGTGTTCGCCTCATTTCGGGCCTGTGCTCTGCGCTCCATTCCTCGCTGGCTCCGTCCTCCTGAGCAGCTGGTAATGTGGTGTGCCATTCTGTGCAGAGGCTATATTACGATGTGACCTGTGCGTGATAACTGTCCTCGTAAGATTGGCTGGGTACTGCAGCCAAGAAATGGCTTGCTGTGCGTGATGGAATGTAACCCTTTCATACTATACCTGCCATCACACCGAGTAATGACGCTTCCCGAGGCATTGGCGATGTCACCAGAAAGAGAGAAAGCTGATTTAACCATAAATTGGGGTGTCATATCCATACATAAATTGAGGTGACATATGCGACGAATCATGGCTCGCTAGTTTATGGCAGTGGTGTCACCATATTCTCACCCAGGGCTGTGGTGCTGAGCTTAAATTGACTTAAATTAAATAAAACCTGAATAAAACTCATAACCATTTCTGCTCCTCGAAGAACCTTGCATATCAAACTTATATCAATGCGTCTACGATTTTCGCGAGCTGGGCATAACTCAGCTGGCCAAATCCAACGAAGCTCACACGTTTGGTGATGGGTCCGCAGGGTAAATAATTTGCGGAGACTAAATTTCTTCCTCCCACTGGCGATTCGCTGGTGCATGGGATCCAAAACGTCAAACTACGCAAAGCTAATGAAATGCAGCAAATTCACACAAACTGATTCGCACGGGCGCACCTCCTCGGATCATCGGGTGACTCGTAGTGCACATACGACACCCGGTGCTTAGGAGCATAAGTGTAGGAACAGCAAAAAACAAGCACTCAGCCATGGAGAGGTGACAAATACCGACCAACACGGGGCCCAGACACAATCATTACTGCGATGTACAAATGATATCGGCCTGATACCTTAATAATATTACGCTTCATTGGTCCTCACAACTTTGGTGGGGGGGGCACATGTCTCACCTTTTCCTTTTTCTAGGCCTGTCTATGCTTGGGAAGTCCAAAGTTGTTCGGGGAGAAGAGGGACGATGGATTTCCCAGGTATGTTCTTCACAGTTAACAACATAAAATCATGGCTTGCTTAGCACAGCCTCTCTCGCGCCCAACAGACAGTTCTCGAATCCTCTACATAAAAGACGATTTATGACAGTGGCGTTAGCAAAGAACTGCTAAAGTAGTCGATGCTATCCCGTCTCTGTTTCTGTACCCAGAAACGTCTACAGAGTAGCCTTTCCCTGCTCTTACTTCGTCCCTCCCGACTGTTCCGTGCATTCATCAATATACAGTTTGCAGTTCAGTGCACGGGCGGAGACCCCAGGAGTGGGTGGGGATGTTGGAAATCAATGCTGTGTGCTGGGCCCGTGATCTCCGTTTCTGGGTGAGAAAACATGAAGCTGAAAACATACAGCTTTCCAAAAATGAGAATCTGGCCATGCAGTGTTGCAAATTATGGAGTTTTTTATTCGATTGGGCGATCCAGAGGGCCCGCTTCTAAAGATGACCCTTGAGTTGAAAGATATCTCCATCTACAGCTTAGTGAACAGCTTATACGTCACACACCGATGATGGATAATACATGAGGGCGAAGTGGGCCTAGGCAGACCTGTTTCATAGCATGCTGGGAGGTCATGTTAACCAATGGTATGACATATCACGATTATGCATACCGTCATCTTTTTGGGGGATGGGGATCTATTTTAATCATTTAGTGTATATGTATTTTCTTTTCATTACTTTCAGGAGTATTCTATGGCCATTCGGAAGTCGTGGGAATTGACAGACAAAAATTCGAAGTAACAGATTTAGGAAGTCTGCGTTTTTTTCTCGCATAATTGACTGCGGATCGAACGGTGTGATGTTTTACTTCCTGAACGGGAATGCAATCGCCAGGGGTCGGTAGAAACGAAACAAAGTCTGCGAACAAATGTCAGCTGCTGCAAAACTTGCACACTTTGCAATACAACGCATACTGACTAATTTTGTGAGGGTTGGAATTTTCCATTCTGCTTCTTAACGGATCAGTATCCGTTTGGAAGAGCTAGAAAACACAGAAGGAATTAGCTGGCAAGCGAAAGCGCTAGTACGACGAACTTCCAAATTAACAGAGGATTTCTGAGAGGTGCTGGTCAGGCAATGCGCAAGCTAAATGCAGCATCATACTAGGACATGTTGGTACAATGTTCAAGAAGGATAAGCATGACATAGAAAGCGAAGAAGCACTAACAATATGGTCGTACAATACATTCACAAAGATAGGAACACTAATCTTGAATGGCGGCTGAGGGTTTCAGGAAATACTGCTGTTTGATGATTTATAACACTTCTTCCATTCGTTATAGGTTACATGAGGCGAACTATTTTTTTTAATGCTAATTTTCGTGCATTCTGGAGTCATTTTTATAACTGATGTGCACGTTTGATGGGGAGCATACCACACCTAGAAATTACCAACATAGTTGATATAGTTTATAAAAATGAGTTATGTAGGTACTTCTTCGAAATTTTCCAAGCATGCCTTATCGTCACTTTTCACACACAATTTGGTCCGACGCGTTTCGCTTTGTACGTCAATAACCAACAATATTTGCAATCGATTTTTTACGTTGCGCCAGGCCCATTTTTCTAAGGTCAACTAAGAATGACATCCAAATGATTCTTGGCTTTGGAATATTTTAAAATAACTGGTGAGGGGCGAATGACCCCTCCCTCTCTCTATTCCATTGCACATACATGTACATACACGCGAATGACCCTCCACTCTCTGCGGAACTGCGAGTTAGGCTTCCCACGATTACAATGACTAAAGCTAGAGATGTGAAGCTTAGCATAACCTAAGACGGGCTACTCAGTGATGTTGCACTGATAGTTAGAAGCCGAGGTGAGCATAGATTAGGCTATACGGTGTCACAGAAACGTGTGCCCAGCCGATCCCGGGCCCAGGCTGGGATCGGCTGCAGCCGATCCCGTACCCGCACCAAGCGGGAACCAAGGCTGCACCGATCAGGCACCATGGCTGCACCAAGCAGGCACCACCGCGAAGCGGAGCGGACGTGCATGACGAATGTGGCCTGTCGTGTGTATTCACCAACGTTGTGCCATAACTGTGTTGGAAATATACGAGTGAATATGACCCGAAAAGGAGACAAGATAGCCCATGGGTAGAGCGCTGGTTTTCCAACCCAAAGACTGGGTGTCGTTCGGTCGCTTCTCGCTGTCGCTAAACATCCAGGTGAGCAATTTCCCGTATAACTTGGAATGGGTTTGTGCGTCGTGAAAGCTCGAATAAAAACGGCAAGAAATTGTAACGAGTGTTTTGAATAGTTACGTGTCGTTTTCTAAATCGATGTTACGTGGCTCGCACGTCAAGATATCGATTATATATAATTTCAGTTGTAAAGATGATGCAGGACGAACGTGCAAATTACCTGGATCACAGCGAGCTCATTTAAGTCATCTATATAAGAATACATATAGACTTAAAATGTAATACTGGAGGACATAGGTGGAGAGCTCTCGAGATTCCAGGAGGGGGGGGGGGGGGGCAGCAGCAAGATCTGCCCTCCCACAGGCAACAAATCCAACTTAGAATGAAAAAGACATCGGTTCGGGCGTTGTCTCAGCCCCTCCTCTTGAATGTTGCATTTAGGTTGATTCTTCTTGTAGAGCAAAATTTTCCGCAGATGGTTCAATGAGGGTTCAACGAACCCAGGGATGGTCCTGACGCTCTTCCTCGGAATGCCAACCTCTACTGGAGGGCTACGCGCCCTGGTTAAATTTCAGTGTCCAATGATGTTGGAATCACGGATCGGCTGTGGCCAGCTCCCGCTCTTGGCCACCAGGTGTGATTCGTGACGCCATGTGCGAAATGTAAATTTAATTGTTTTCTTCAACAACTGACATAAGTTATTATTTTTCCAATGCCTCACTGTAATATATGAAAACTGGCCCCGCATACGTGACAATGTAAACCGGAAAATAAAATGGAATTTCTGCATATTTTTCTGGGTTGCATCTCAGGCAGGTTTTTGGGATCGCCTTTGCTATCCCCCAACCCAAATTAAAATGACATGTCAGAGCCACTGTGTGCACGCACTATTTTACCGCGATCCACCCTTAACAAACATTCCCCGGGCTGTCGCACCGTGTTTAAAACTATCTAGCGTACATGCGTAAGCTTGTCTACGACTATTATCCTGCTACATGAAAGCCGAAACATCGAGCATTATGATCGGAATATAACCCTATGTGTAGTGCCATGTTACTGGATTATGTCAATTTTTTGCGGAACCACACACATAAGTTCCGACATTATAACTACAAGACAAAATTAAAACAGGAAATATCTGAACTTCAGCTCCAATTTCCGACCACAAAATGAAATGATACTATACGAAAATAGCCCGGAGCTTTTCACTTTATCGCATAAAGTGTAGCAAGACATAAAGCGTGGCTGCATTCTGCAGAATTTCACCACTGCTGAGCTGATTAATCCGAGGTGCTTTAGATGTACGCAAATATAATCGCACATGAGTAATACATGAGTAATTTTTTCCTTGAGGGTTCCGAAAGGTGGTTCGGAAACTTGAAAACTTTTCGCCCGATTTCCATTTTTCTTTTTCTTCCATTTTCTTGAACGACGCGCCGGTCATTTCTAAGCAGGTACGCAGAAAATCACGTATATCGACCGGTAAAATCTGTATTTATGTACGAAAAAACAGACGGGTGGGCGGATTTCGCCCCCCCCCTCCAGTGCGCGTGTTAACGCCGTGCTGGTCAATGGCATGCCTGCAGGCAGCCCAGTACTACTGACAGCCACCACGCCACGGAACATGGCACCCTCCGACCGCCGAACCGGCGCGAGGGGATCAGGTGTCAGACCGGAGGGGAGATCTGACAGGTGATCGTTCTTTCGAGATATGGCAATGGGCAGCCCTCCAGGGTACGACCAGGGTACGACTATTACCAGGGTACGACTAGCCGGCATATTCCGGTCGAAAAATGCAAGTATGCGTGAGAATCACAATGTAATGAACATTTTAAGCTAGCCATGAAATCTGATACAAACAGGTCTGAACGGGTGTGTTCGTGCTATGCATCCGCCACTGCGCCGCATATCAGCTTCCCACGGGACGACAGCCGGTTCCCGAGTTCTGGAAAGCTAACAATGCGCGCACACCACACGCGTATTCAATGACACATCCTGCCATCTAGTGAGAAATCCGTCCACTTTCGCGCCACAGACGCTGCGTTTTCTCCGTCCATTCCCCAGACAGCTGATCAATGGCGTTACCAGGGTACGACTAGCCGGCATATTCCAGTCGAAAAATGCAAGTATTGCGTTAGAATCGCAATGTAATGAACATTTTAAGCTAGCCATGAAATCTGATACAAACCGGTCTGAGCAGTGTGTTCGTGCTATGCATCCGCCACTGCGCCGCATATCAGCTTCCCACGGGACGACAGCCGGTTCCCGAGGTCTGGAAAACTAACAATGTGCGCACACCACACGCATATTCAATGACACATCCTGCCATCTAGTGAGAAATATTGTGATCTATACTTCAACGTTCAATCGCATGACAGTCATTCAATATCGGTTGTTATAAGACCTAGGCCGTGCTGCTACCTGCGATAGCTATCTGAAGTGATGCTTCTAGAAAATAGTGGAGTTCTTGAATCTGTTGAGGTTGCGAGCTGTGGAGGTTATGAACGCTTCGCAGTTGTGGAGGTTACGAGCTGTGGAGGTTACGACCGCTTGGAGTTGTGGAGGTTATGACCTGTGGAGGTTATGAACGCTGCGGACTTGTGGAGGTTGTGAGCTGTGGAGGTTACGACCGCTTGGAGTTGGGGAGGTTATGACCTGTGGAGGTTATGAACGCTGCGGACTTGTGGAGGTTGTGAGCTATGGAGGTTATGAGCGCTTCGTAGTTGTGGAGGTTGTGAGCTGTGGAGGTTATGACCTGTGGAGGTTACGAGCGCTTCGGGTATATTGAATTTGTGGAGGTTATGATCTGTGGAGGTTATGATACGCTGTCATATCGACCATGTCGCGTCGATTGGCGAAGGCTTCATGAAATTCGGTTGCGTACTTTCGGAGCATGGGCGGCGTAACAACCGTTAAAATGAGGTTTATGCACTTTTGATGACCTTGACCTCAGGCCAAGGTCACTATATTGAAAAGTCCCAAGTATATCGACAACGTCGCGTCGATTGGTGAAGGTTTCATGAAATTTGGTTGCGTAGTTTCGGAGCATGGACGGCGCAACAACTCTTAAAAAGAGTATTATGCATTTTTGATGATCTTGACCTAAGGTCAAGGTCACCATATTGAAATGTTTCGAGTATATCGGCCATTCCACGTCCATTAGTGAATGTTTCATCAAATTCGGTTCAGTACTTTCGGAGTATAGGCGTGGCAAATAGCCTCAAAAATGATTTTGTGTATTTTGGTGACCTTGACTTAAAGTCAAGATCACCATATTCAAAGCCCTACGAATATCGATCACGTCACGTCGATTGGCGAAGGTTTCATGAAATTATATTTAGTAGTTTCGGAGTATGGGCGTGGTAAAAGTCTTAAAAATTGTTTTATGCTTTTTTAGTGACCTTGACCCAACGCCAAGGTCACCATATTCAAAAGTCCCAGGTATATCGACTATGTCACGTCGATTGATGAAGGTTTCATGAAATTCAGTTCAGTAGTTTAGGAGCATGGGCACCGCAATTATTGCCTATAAAGATGTACTTATTTTGCGACCTTAGGTCAAGGTCATCATATTGTAAAGTCCCAAGTAAATCGACTATGCTGCATCGGTTGGTTATGGTTTCATGAAATTCAGTCGAGTCGTTTAGGAGCATGGGCACAGCAACATTTTCAAAATGGATTCAAAATGGCCGCTCCAAGTTTAAGGGGTAATTTAATAGCTTTACGTATCGGTGAGAGTCAACATGTTCAAAAGTCCCACGGAAATCGACCCTATTGCATCGATTGATGAAGGTTTGATGAAATTTCGTTCATTAGTTTCGGAGTATGGGCACGGCAACATCCCTGGGCAACAGAGTAGACCCACCCGCTGGAGCGCATCCCCCTCTGGTGGGATGCGTCTGGTCTGGTGGGGCCTTGGTCTGGTGCAAGTCGCGGCCAGATACCTGCCAGTTGAACTAGAGATGAATGAAGTTGCCGTTTGTTAACGTAGGCTGAAAGTTAATTGTCGTCGTTTATGCTATTTTTTATTTTTCCTTTTTGAGTTCTCAATCTGTTCAGTTAAATTAAATTTTTCCTATATGAAACATGTATCAGCGTTTGAACTACTATTCGTTTACATTTTCTACTTAACATTATTTTATGTCCGGTCGCTCTATCTCTGAGAACGAGTGGTCTGGCAACAGAGCAAATTTCCGCTGTAAAACCGGCTAATGTTTTCGATGTCAAAGAGTATTAAATCGAGTGCATGAAGTGTTGAATATCTTCTTTATCACGTCTATGACACACCAGGTACGGATAATTATACGTGAAGTGCTATATTTGCAGAGTGAAGATTATGATCGTGTATTTGTTTGCCAGCTGAAAAATAATCATTTGCGGAGAAAATGAGTGATCGCATCGTAATTTTTACGTTCAAATACCATGTAGGTACCTATTCAAAACGAAAATTAAAAAAAATCGCATTTTACCGGAATCGATATATTTACCAGCTAACCAATCATAACCTGCTTTTGATAAACAATTTCTCATTAACAAAAATGATAAATTTGAAACTTTCCAACTACAAAAATATGAGCTAACCGGTAATCTTTACCTTTCGGCCGACATATACTGCCAAGGTTAGTGATTTGTAAAGAGGTGTACAGTGACGTCACATGAGTCAAGGAAGTGACGTCACAGGAGTCGGGTGTCGATGACGGTTACGAACATAACCTAACCTAACTAACCTAAATTAACCTAACCTAACCTAACCCAACCTAACATAACCCAACCCAACCTAACCTAACCTAGCAGCCCCGCACCAATCTACTGAAACAGTGCTGCAGAGTATCAAAATTACTGAAGCTGAGGTGCTCAGAATTTCGAGTCAGATTGATGGATCCTCCAGCATGGGCTCTGATGGGGTCCACCCTCAGTTAATTGTATCTTGCTGTGAGGAGCTAGTGAAACCATTTTTCATAATTTTTAACTCATCTCTTTCTACTGGAAGTCTTCCTGATAGTTGGAATACTTCACAAGTTATTCCCATTTTTAAAAAGGGTTCAAGGCACGATCCACTAAATTATCGCCCGGTGAGTCTTACTTCCGTACCATGTAAAATTCTGGAACGTGTAATTGTTGAAAAGCTTACAGAATATTTGGAGGTCCATGATTTGCTAGACGAAGGACAATTTGGCTTCCGTCATGGACGTTCTGTAGAGGATCAACTACTGCTAACATATGAGACTGTCTCAACATGGCTAGATGAGGGCTATATGGTGGATGTAATTTTCTTTGATTTTTCAAAGGCATTTGATGTTGTTAATCATGTTGTCATCACCGCCGGTAAAGTCGTTTGTTGAGACGCACACCTTGCTGCATTTATTCAAGTTGCCTGCAAGTTCTGTATGCATGCGCAGCAACACAGGATGTCTCAGGCTTAGGGACAAGGCACACAAACATGAATACCAGGGCAGTCAGAGTCCAGCAGGAACTTAGGACCACGAGCCAGAGCTAGGCATGCATTGACATGTAGTGTGTGGGTGTGGTTTCTGCAACAAACCCAATCCAATAACAGGTTACACAGATAGCATCCAAAGCCATGCGCAACAACACAAGTACATTCGCGTTAAGCACTTCGACAAGCCATTACTTTATACAAACTCAACAATGAAGTCAATGAAATCAATGGGTGCTGTATGACCAACGCAGTCGATGCGCCCTTAAGCCCAAATAACCAACCAACAATGAAGTCAAGGTGAGCAAGCCTGCAATGAATAGCCTATAATCAGCATCCAGCAAACAGGATTTCATCTGTCAACCACACCAATCACCCTGCGTAGACATGAACGTACCAAAAGTGCTCCAACTCCGCCGGTGATGAATGTTAAGAGGCAATGTGCAGCACACTTTACATGCCACTAATTTACTGACTCTCATGCAACTTTAAATCATGCATTCTTCTTCACTGAAACAGATAATCACGTATAGGACTTGCAACACATGTGCTGCTACTAACAAAACTGAGAGCTCTGGGAATTTCAGAGATAATCCTCACCTGGATAAAAAAATTTATCTGTGGGAGGGAAATGATAGTGCTTGTCTCTGGCTCCTCCAGCAAACCAAAGAATGTTCTAAGTGGAGTACCTCAGGGCTCTGTACTAGGTCCTGTGTTATTCTTGATTTATGTGAATTATGTGCCTCATGGTATACACTCCCAGTTCAAGGTTTTTGCAGATGACCAAAAAATATACATGAAACTGAAGTACAAATCTGTCACAGACCTGCTAGCTGGCATTTCACAGGGTCAAAAGGACATTGATACACTGGTTAGTACTGCCAAGTCATGGGGACTAGCAATGAACTCCAAAAAATGTGCAGTTCTCAAAGCACACCGTGGGTCATATGACTGGAAAAATCTTGGCCCTTATGCACATTACTACCTAGATGGATTTCAGGTAAGCTTTGTTGAGATGCATACTGACCTAGGTATCACAGTAGGTAAAAACTTGCATTTCCATCAACACATTGCTGGTATAGTACAGAAAGCTGGAAGTCTGGCCAGCAACCTACTAAGTTCTACTTTATGTCGTTCTCCTGAATTTATGAAAACCCTATACATTACTCATGTCAGGCCTCTTTTGGAGTTTGCATCATGTGTGTGGAATACAGGTTACATAGGTGATTTGAGGCGACTAGAATCAGTACAGAGAAGGTGGACACAAAACATAGAGGGGATGGAAGGTCTGGATTATGGTGCCAGATTACAGAAACTAGGTCTGTACTCGGTGAAAGGTAGGTTGATTCGAGCAGATATTATCAAATGTTGGAAGATTTTTCATGGTCATTCTGCCATTAAGATCCCTGACATGTTTGTGCTGGCACCATTGGTAAACACACGTGAACACTCACTGAAATTGGCTCACAGGCGTGCATCAGTGGATTGTAGGAAGATATTTTTTAGCCTCAGATGTTGTGCCACTTGGAACTCATTGCCTGATGATATAGTAACCTTAACGGACCTGGGTGCATTTAAAGCTGCATTGCACTCAAATCTCTGCACATTGTTGCATGAATATATTGAATAGATTAATCATGATAATAACTAATCAAACATAATCAAACATGACGAGTAGCTTAACTTCTCTATATTCAGAATGTAGAGATCTCTATATATCTACATTCAATCTCTATACTCAATCTCTGTATTCAATCTCTGTATTTAATCTCTATATTTTCTTTTTCAGAAATCTTGACTGACAGCAAAATATTAGCAGAATGTAGTGGCTACTCTAAGCATACAAATTCTGCTTAAGGTACACTTTCCAGTTCCTGTGTCTTGCCCTGACTGTCTGATAACAATATTTTCCTTAATCTAGGGGACTGGCGTACCTGCAGATACGGGCTCCCCTCATCAGGCACGGAACTCATCTCTGGGTGAGTGATGCTCGAGTATATGGGGAGCCAACCAGGTGAGAGAACCAGGTGAGAGCACATCGACACCCAACTCCTGTGACGTCTCTTCCCTGACTCCTATGACGTCACTGTACACCTCTTTACAAATCACTAACCTTGGCAGTATGTGTCGGCCGAAAGGTAAAGAAAGCCAGCTAACCTAACCTAGCCAAACCTAGCACATTTACTTCCTTTATGGGGGTAACATGTATGTAAAACTTTCCTTTTTAACATGTTAATACACAATAATGCCAAACTTCTTTTTTTATGATTTCCATGTTTTCTTCAAAATATTAAGTCATAAAGTCAAAGTGTTAAGGCTTAATAAGAGCCACAGGGGCCCATCTGGGTTAAGCCTATCTTCAAAAGGTACTATAAATGTACATACTCTGGTAATCTTTACCTTTTGGCCAACACATACTGCCAAGGTTAGTGATTTGTAAAGAGGTGTACAGTGGGGAACAGTGACGTCACATCACAAGTGCTTCGGAGGATTCTGGTTTTCCTGTTAGGTTAGGTTAGGTTAGATTATATTATGCTATGATATATTTTTTATATTATGCTACATTATCTTAGTCTAGGTTAGGTGGTAATCTTTACCAACACCCGACTCCTGTGACGTCACTTCCCTGACTCCTGTGATGTCACTGTTCCCCACTGTACACCTCTTTACAAATCACTAACCTTGGCAGTATGTGTCGGCCAAAAGGTAAAGATTACCCATACTCTCACCCCAATCAATCCCTTACCTCAAGTTCCTAGTAAGCTATATATTGCAGCCTATCTAGCACCAATTCACTTGCTATTGCATAACACACTTCCATTGTGCTACCATAGCACATATTGGGACTAAAAAAAAATAGTGGTAAATTTGTACTTTAAGCTGGTTTAACATTTTCTGTAATTTTGTTTTCTCAGAATATTGTGTTTATGAACATGATTTGGAAGATGCAAGACTTCCAGACTTGTTTTTGCTGCTCATGATTATTTTTCAATTTGAACTATAACATAATAGGCACATCAGTATGTGATGATGTAATAGAAATGACATGGAGGCTTCAATTTGCTAACACTATAAGCAGTTCACATGCCACAATTTTTTTGGAATACCACACTTATGAACATGGGGCAGGGATGGCCAAGTGGTTAAGGTGTCGAGCTCGGTAATCTTTACCTTTCGGCTGACACATACTGCCAAGGTTAGTGATTTGTAAAGAGGTGTACAGTGGGGAACAGTGACGTCACAGGAGTCGGGGAAGTGACGTCACATCACAAGTGCTTTGGAGGATCCTGATTTTCCAGTTAGGTTAGGTTAGGTTAGGTTAGATTATATTATGCTATGATACATTTTGGATATTATGCTACATTAGTCTTATCTTTAGTCTTATCTTATCATTAGTCATATCTTAGTCTAGGTTAGGTGGTAATCTTTACCGACACCAGACTCCTGTGACGTCACTTCCCTGACTCCTGTGACGTCACTGTTCCCCATTGTACACCTCTTTACAAATCACTAACCTTGACAGTATGTGTCGGCCGAAAGGTAAAGATTACCGTTGAGCTCTGGGTACCAAAGGTTCCAGGTTGACCACTCTCACCACTCAGGATATTTCTGAATCCTGCTGGCCACCAGCAAAACAGTGTGGGCAGCACCATTAGCAGTGATTGTGCATAAAGTGAGTTGAGAACCACTAAATGAACAAACAAACAAACAACATTTATGTACATGATTTCAAAGTTGCAACCACTTGTATTTGCTGCAACATTTCATGCAGTTGCTTTGGTAAATTTGTCTTAAATGGTGTTTTTATTTTTATTTTTGAATTTGTCCTCAGAAAACCATGTTTATGAAGGTGACTAAGATGATTGGAACACTTATTTGCTGTGGAAAAGCTTTAAAAAAAAATCCTACTAAAAAAAACTAAACTAACATAACCTAACCAAACCTAACCCATTGGTTTGCTTTATGGAGGCAAATGCATGTAAAAACGTTTCTTGTTACCACCTTAAAGCACAATAATACCAAAAAGTTTAGAAATTATTTTCAGCAAAGTTTTCCCAAAAAATGATTTTTTTGTTCTTCAAAAGCAGCTTAGGTTATGTAAGGTTAGGTTAGGCTGGGTTAATTTATTTTTAATTTTGAGAATTTTCAGATTTTAAAAAACATTTTCCTTATTTTTTTCTTCTCCAAAGGTTAGGCCAGATTAGAGTTTAGTTATGCTGCATTTTTGTTTTATTTTTTAAATATTTATTTTTATGATATTACCTAACTTGAAGCCCCTTTTGGCATTATTTTGCTCACAACCTGAAAAGTAAGAATTTGCACAGAAAATAAGTGCTCCCATCATCTTGGTCACCTTCATAAACATGGTATTCCAAAAAAACCCCAGCAAAAACACCTTTATAGACAAATTTTCCATTGATTCAACACATCTTGGACTTTTTAAATTTTGCAACAGAACAATTTGATCAGGGAAATCAGGTTGATGTAGCATATCTTGACTTTAGTAAGGCCTTTGACAAGGTACCCCATAAACGGTTAATGATGCAGCTTCAGGTCCATGGCATTGCAGGTAGCATCCTAAAATGGATTGAGTTGTGGCTTTCAGATAGACAGCAGAGAGTGATGCTTAATGGTACAAAGTCATCATGGCAAAATGTTCTTAGTGGAGTCCCTCAGGGGTCGGTACTGGGGCCACTGTTGTTCATTATATTTGTGAATAGCATTGAATGTGGCCTAAGCAGTAAGGTTTTGAAATTTGCGGATGATTTGAAGATCTTTAGGGAAATAACCGGGGCACAATGAGCAGGTTTTGCTGCAGAACGACTTAGACGAGCTTGTGAAGTGGTCCGAAAAATGGCAAATGAAGTTTAATTTTGATAAGTGCAAAGTCATGCATGTAGGTAGGCAGCATATGAAGGCGCCATACTTGATGGATGGCCAAGTACTATCTGTGACTCAGTAGGAGAAGGACTTAGGTGTTATTTTAACACAAAATTGGGGGCATCAGAACAGACCAAAGAAGCCAGGAAGAAGGCACTAAGAATGCTTGGGGCGATACAGAGGAATGTGTCATACAAAAGTGAGGAGGTTATCAGGAAGCTTTACTGTGCATATGTCAGGCCACATTTGGAATACTGTGTCCAAGCTTGGTCCCCTAGTTATGAGAAAGATTGTTGGCTTTTAGAGAGAGTACAAAAGAGGGCAACAAAAATGGTTAATGGTATAGGCAACCTGGCATATGAGGAAAGATTGAAGAAATTGAATATGTTTTCACTTAGATATAGAAGGCTGAGAGGAGATCTCATCGAGGTTTTTAAATTTGTTCATGGTCAGGAACAGGGATATCTCAGGGAAATGTTTGAATTTAAGAGAAATGATGCAATTAGAGGTCATCAATTCAAAATTAAAGTTAATCACAGCAGGACAAGGTTAAGACAGTCTTTCTTCACCAACAGGGTAGTAGAACACTGGAACCAGCTGCCAGGAACAATTGTCAGTAGCAACACACTGAACATCTTTAAACACGGCATAGACAATCATAAGAATAGGGGGCGGGCTTGTTTTTCTGTATTCCAGGGAGGGTTGATTGACAGATTTGGTGGGCAACTGGTTCAGTGTACAAAGTGCAACCAAGAAGGGCCCTTGTGGCTCATAGTTGCACTGATCTTTTATGTCTTTATGTCTATCTTCAAATTGAAAAGGTTTAGTTTCTGCCCTTTTGCCTCAGATATTGCACACACCTACCTTTGGACACCAATGTGGGATCACAATGGAGGCTGACAGGGTGCAACTCTGATAAATTATTTGCAGAATAGGGATGGAATATACCACTTACTGGACACCAAATCCACATCCTTCTCAAAGGAGTATCAACATCATGCTTCTTGGTGCGTGTGTGTGAAGTCTTCATCCCTCGTTTCTGACTAACAATTTTTTATAACATTAGTTCCATGGCTATTTCCACATCCTGCTGTACTCATTTTGACTTCTCACACCTAACAAGACATCATTTTTTAACACTGATGCAACTCCATCTTTTATAATATATTACATGACAAGATATATTAGTTTATATCAGTTTATATTATACTAAATTTGATTTGGTTAGATTAGGTTGGGCTAGGTTAGGTTTTCCTGTTTATTATTATTTTGCATATTATTATCTTGCACTGTATTTCTTGAAATATACAAGCAGAATACTCTAATTTTACTGATATAATAATTAAACAGGAAAACCTAACCTATCCTGATCAAATCGCATCTAATCTAAACTAATATAAACAAATACATTGTAATGTAAAAAATAAAACGCTGGCTGTAACGATTGCACGATGGGTTCGTACTACCGACAATAACGTCAGCATGCACGGTCTGTACCAGCGTATGTAGCGAGCATACGTATGAACGGTCTCTACCTACAGTTCGGCAGTGGAACATGCATACTTTCTATACGTACGGACTGTGCCGGCTGGGGTGGAGTGGAGGCCGATTGTGACCTCATTTGACCCTGAAGACATTGACCTGGGGTCATGAAATGTATACTGCAGCGAGTTCACTACAGCTGTAATTCCTCCAAATTTTGTGCTTCTAGTTTCCGATCTTAGGTGCCCGAACTCCCCCCCCGGTGAACGTTATGTGAGAGGCTTGTTGACCGGGTATCTTCTGCACTTCCTACGGTAGCGTTGCTTGCACTCAAAATGTAGCAGAATGTGGTGCATACAGAACCGGGCTGTTGAAATAAACAACTTGAACTGGATATGAATGCAATGTTTCCTTCCAGAGACAAAGTTCCACGATGACAATTCTGAATGGTCCAATTCGACATTCATTGCATGAGTGGGCTTAATTAAGTATTTCCCTCTTTACTTTCATGGGCAAATATTATTACATCAAGCAACTCATATGATAGGGTAAAGTAATCTAAAGTGCAACACTAACCAACGACCGCTAACGATTGTGTGATCGGGTTAAAAATATGACGGCGCCGAGATTCGAACTCACCACCACCCATACAGAAAGCAGACGCCTTAATCAACTGCGCCAATCGTCGGCGTGGCGTCTGCCGAGTACGCGATGTAGAGCATGCTGACTGAGGAGATGTTTATTTCCTCGACGATCTCCGATGAAGTGTCGCATGTTCTTTACACACCACCAAAATAAAATAAATATCCAGGCCATGATGTCATTTATATGCCACATCCTGAATTTCCCAGCCAGATAGAGTTTACACCTGAAATTGTGTTGACTAATAAGTGTGCATGACATGTGGCAAAAGGGCGGAAACTAAGCATTCTTTATGTGAAGAAGCATTGAATCAACTGCATGGAGTGTTGAATTTCCTCTTCATCATGTCTAAGAAGCTCCAGTTGAAGGGTGGATACATTATGGCATAGAAAACAGCAGTGCAGCATGGCTGATGCAGTATGTGAATGTTCATCATCATCAACCAAAAGGTAAGTATGAGAGGCAAAACTGAGTGGTAGTGGTAGTATCTTCAGAATCATTTTCATAAACATGGTATTATGAAAGAATATTCAAAAAGAAATCCCAAGACCAAACCTAACCAAACTTGATCCATTTGTTGGCTTTATTGATTTAAATTGTGTGTAAAACTTGTCACTTGTCAGTGAACAACCTGAAGCTTAATATTAACAAAAATGCCTAGGTTGGGTAAATTTTGGTTTTCGACCTGATATGGCATGCCAGGAAAAAATATTGCCTAGTCTAAACATGATTCTGAACATGATTAATATGATGGATGGGCGCTATATGACCAACGCAGTCGATGCGCCCCTAAGCCCAAATAACAAACAAACAAACATATTAATATGATGGGACCATTCATTCCTGTGGAAAATGTGTACTTTTCAGTTGGTGACAATTTTTGTGTTATCATGACAATTTTTGGCTTGTTAACATCAAATAAATTTAAGTGCATTAACAAACAAAAAAATCCATACCTGTGCCACTCTGACATCATAAACAATATAATCCATACTCATGATGAGTATCTGGTTCCACATTAATTCCATATCCTACATCAATTCACACTGCACAACCACATCAACAACCTAGGTAGGTACTGAACATTCAACTCGAGGCTCCCATCTAGCTCAACTAGAATTATGATGCCAAGACTCAATATTGTCAAATATTGCTATCTAAAAAATTTGTTCATATAAAAACCAAACAGTATAATGTAAGATAACATAGCATAACCTGACCTAAGATAGCCTATCCAAACAATATAATACATAATTGGTAAATGTATAAACGAAATATGAGGGCCAGTTCTTTGCAAACATTCTCATGTGTTTGAATTAATTTGATATTATTATTTTTTGCAACACAAACTTTGGACAGATTTACAATGAAGTACTCATACCTTAATAAGCAGTCATTTCATGAAGAAAATAACATCAATATCATCCAAGTGACATTAAACAAGAAGACACCAGAAAAAAACATATTTGGACAATACACATAAATGTTCCACCCCATCTCAACAAACTATGGAAAAGTGTACAAAAAAGGGGTTTGGGTGGGGTGGTATATATTAAAGAATAATGCAATATTTAAAAAAAACCTAGCCTAACCTACTACTGACCTATCTTACCTAGCCTAGTCTAATCTACTGATGTTGGGTTGCCTAAAACCTGCTGATGTTGGATCTCCAAAGATTTACTGATGCTTGATTGTCTAAAGCCTACTGATGTGATTTGATACTGATATGATGATGCCTATATGTACTGATACCTATATGTGATTTCCCAAATAAATGGAATGGTAGGGGAAGACGTCGCTGGGTAAGCTTCAACATGTCCAGTCCACACATTTTTCTCGTCTGATTTGCGCCCATGGGCTTCTAGATGAATATCCAATAATATATCAGCGGGATCATGCTATATATTCCCAACGCTGCAAGATGGCGCTAGTGGCGCTCCGCCAGATGGCACCAGTGGGTTTCTGAGCCAGCTGTCACGGTCGCCGTCGACGGATCACATCGTTGGATGGATCGGAAAACGATCGTCTGAAGTGTGCAGCGTGAATTAATGCGGGATTATGTGATTAATGTCGATTGGATATTCATCCTGAATATCGAATATCTTGCTTACGACATCGGATAAGTTCGGTATGGATGCTCATGAACAAAATTAGATAAATAACAATTTATGAGTTGTCCACGAGCGTGGCGAAAAAATTTTCCCCAACAAAAAAATACGCATTTCACGCGGGAATGAATGTTTTCATCATGTAAATAATCTTCACAGTGGCTGACCTGCCTGACATTTTCTTTCAGCCTCATTAAATTATCACCTTGAAGAAAAACAAGGCCTTCCGTGATAAAATATATTGCAAATTACCGAAAACAACTTAAAACAGAACCACAACACTAATTCTGTGGAAAGAAGCACTGTGACCCCTTCGTTGTTTTTCAGCCGGGGCAGCTCAATTGTGAAAGCATTTGAGTGGAATGGAAAAGCTTGACATTAATGGTGCTTCTTGCCACGTGACCCACACTCACAGTTTAGCACGGTATACACATAGAGGCAGAGCTAGCAATTTCTTCATCAAACACTAGCAGTGAATATCCAAAATACTAGTGGGTGCTAGACAAGAAATGAGCCAGCTTTCTGTCATGGTACTGGCACAGATGCCTTCATCCACATGGGACATGTGGTAGCCACTGGTCACAAACCATAGTCCAGGGTCTTAGTTCCAGTTCTCCTCAGTAGAATGATGAGGACATTTTGTTGTGAAGCTTTGGCAACTTCAGGCAGTTGTGAAATTGTAAAAGGAGGAAAAGCATTTTCACTGGCTAAATGGCAGTGTGGTAGCCATGGGCCAGACTGCAATGTATGATGGTTGTTGGCGAGATCTTCAGCATGCAGGGCGTTAAGTGGAGGTGTGCCCAGGCATGCACTTTCCAAATCTCCAGGTGTATGGTGTCAACAGGAAACAAATGTGATGCATCATGGAGGATCTAGCAATTAGCAGGTGATACTGTGCTGCTGAGCTTGGCAGAAATATAATTGTTCTATCGTAGAGGTAATCACAATCATGGTTTTCTCACACTATATGTAAACATTTCTCGTTTTTCTAATCTTGCTTTTCAAATTCTATCCCCATTTAGTTGCTGTTTCATAATCAATGTTAATTAATGTCATTTTGGTCACTCGGGACATTTCCCAATCCCGCGGCCCACCGGCGAAACAGTGTGGGCGGCGCCATTAGCCGTGAATGTGCATAAAGTGCGTCGTGAACCACCCAATAAACAAACAAGCAAACAATGTCATTTTGGTCTCCCTGCATATCAGTGCTAGGCTAACTCCCAAGCATTTAAGTTTACACATTTAACATTGGAGATAATTTTCTTCTTGTGTTAACATCAGAAACTCCTGGTACTTCCAGACCTCGAGATACCTAATTTTTGAAACTTCTAATTAACACAAGTCTTTACCAGTACATTCGGCACCTACTAATATTTATCCTGCACGCTCATGTGTTACGATTAGTGCGACCAGTGTTCTGAACAGTATTCTCCGGCGGCTCCGGAGGACATCTATGAAAACGTCGGGTTTTCCCGCTATATGAGTGGCGTGAACTCAAATTTCTGGAGATGCCCAGACCAGAGACGGAACTCTTGGAGAGCATTTTAGCAGTGCACAGATGTGCTGTATTGCAAGCAGTCTTGGCATGTGGTCGTCATCACCAGTCGCCTGACCGTGTAGTCGGCGCGCCCCTGAGCCCAAGTAATCAATCAATCAACCAGTCGTCACCATTGGCGGTGGTTGAGGGAGTGAGGTTGTCTGATGTCTGTTGCTGGTGGCAGGAAAATATTGTAATTTAAGTGGTGATGGTGAGTGAATTGACTTTTCTTTTTGTGTGTCATTTTACGTTTCCTTTTAGTGTTATTTGCATTCCTTCTGTGGTTTATGTCGGGGTACGTGTGAAGCTGATCCTCTCCAGTCCGAGCCTGGAGTGCAAAATGCTGTCGGACAAATATCTGAAGAAGTGCTTTAATTTGCACTGTGCATAAGCATAATATGTTGGATGCCACATGAGGGTGCAAATGGTGCAATGGCGCCATCACCTTCCGTACCGATGCGGAGTCAGGCTGACGTGGACAATGGCATGCATTGGAATTGTCAAGCCTGGGAACCGGGTCACTGTCGTGATGCTGCTCTAAAGGTGTTTTGCAGTATCCCCTGATTTGCTGCAAATGGGGTAGTATGGCAGCTCTGCCGTCCAAAGGAAGTAAAGCGTGTGTCCCCGTTTGGGTCAGTGCAGTGCAATTTTCGTCTATTTGCTTCTGACCGGTTTGAATCAATTTATAGAAGAAATGCGATATAGAATAAATGCGATAATAACAGCATTTCTTAGTTGAATTGCACCTTTATGCACTACAACTGCCCGTGGGCATAGAGGCGTGGTTTTCAACGAATGCACAAGGAACCTGCGTTTTTTCCTTTGGACGATAGCTGTATCGCTTACGTGGATGCGTGGCTGGATATTTCTGGCGGCTCGTGGGGGTGGGGGGTATCGACTAGGGTTGGGTTTGATTTATGCTTTATAATTCTGGATGTGGAGAGGAAAATAATTGAGTACTCGAATACGTAAAGGATATTTTTCCTCAAACCCGTCACATCAGTAACTCAGTTTGCACTTTCTAAATTAATCTTGAGCACTTCATCACATAACAGTTCATTGTCAAACAGCACCATTTAACCACCAAATGAGGAAAGTGAGAGGATGATTTTCTGGAAAGGATGCCAAGTATCCAGAAACAGTCTGGTTTTTGTTCAACCCCGGTTATGCATATAATAGATAGCACACTGGTTTTGAACCCTGCTGTTGTTAATTTGCCAATTTTCCTATTCAATTAAAAAATATGTCTTGGCAATAGGAACTTGAACCCACCTTGGTTTCGTGAGACATCTCAAGCCCTGCGTGGGTGGCGGTGTCCAGGTCCGGGATCTGGCGTGTTGCTGAGGAGTTGTGGTGGCTCAGTCGGCAACCCTTGGTCATACGATCGTGGGTTCGAATCCCACCACTGGCGGAATTACCGAGGGCGCCCGCGAACAATCGGTGCTCGGTCGGCGACGCTATGTGACCTAGCAGTTGAATGTGTCGCGAAAGAAACCGAGGTTATTCGAACGGGTCGTGCTGATCCATTGATGTCTCATCGTGCGGTGTCTAGGACAGACGCGACGCCATAGTTTACGGCTGGCCGTGTAACTCAGCACATTGCTCTGGGCACTGCGAGTACATCGACTAATTCGTGCCCTTCTAAAGGCAGGACAGCTGAAGACCACCCCGAGGGCAACTGATCGACACGCTGCGTTTCATCTCTGTCACACCGGACGAGAACGACAGTCGGAATATTACGGAAATGCATGAAATTGTCACATTTGAGTGCATAGCAAGATTAAGGATATTTTGCAACCTGCGCTGTACGTGCTGTGTTTCTCATACCGTGCGTGGTCGTGAACATATGTAGAACATGTGAACATCGTGAACATATGTGAACACGATCTCAGCCAGTTGTCTTTCTAATTGAAACACCATGATCAAAGCAACAGTGTGGGCGGCGCCATTAGCCGTGAATATGGAAAAAGCGTGTCGTGAACCACCCAATAGAAAAACATGATCAAAGCAGCGTGGTCAGTTGGTGACAAGCATTGGCAGGCCTCCAAATATCTCGCACCACAGCAATGCATGCCTAACACATGCATAACACATTGATCTTAGCATCAGCCGAGCGAATCGGTGTGGCGGTGTGTCGTATTCGGTTACGGTCTGCACGGTGCTGTGTCCTGGTATACACTACACAATGCCGTGTCCTGGTATACACTACACAGTGCCGTGTCCTGGTATACACTACACGGTGCTGGCTCTGGTACACACCACACAGTGCAGTGTCCTGGTTTACACTACACAGTGCTGTGTACTAGTATACACTACACAGTGCCGCGTCCTGATATATACTACACAGTTCCATGGCCTGGTATATACTACACAATGCAGTGTCATGACATATACCACATGCCATGTGCCATGTCCTGGTATACACTACACAGTGCCATGTCCTTGTATGCACTACACAGTGCAGCATCCTGGTATATACTACACAGTTCCATGTCCTGGTATATACTACACAGCACCATGTCCTGGTATATACTACATAGTGCCATGCCCTGGTATAAACTACGCAGTGCAGTGTCCTGGTATGCACTACATAGTGCAGCATCCTGGTATATACTATGCAGTGTCATGTCCTGGTATATACTACACAGTGCTATGTACTGGTATATACTACATGGTGCCATGTCCTTGTATACACTACACAGTGCCGTGCCCTGGTATGCACTGTGTCCTGTGCACTATACCAATATCCTGGTATATTCTACTCGGTGCCATGCCCTGGTATACACTACACAGTGTGATGGCCTTGGTATATGCTACACAGTGCCATGTCCTTGTATATACTACACAGTGCAGTACAGCGTTAAAATAATGATTTCTCGTTAGATGTGGGATGTCGAAACGAGTGCGGCAGGATGTCGAATTCGCCATGGAATAATGTTATTTATAATCGTGTAAGTCCTGCAAACCCAGCTTTGAGATAATTGCGCACATATGACTGTGCCCGTTTTGTATGTTTTGAAATGCATCTTATCTGGATATACCGATATCAACGATAACGATGCAAACACCTATGCTATAAACTGGCATTATATGACATAGCGCATCATAGGTAATCTCTTCGCCTGAAATTTCCCTACGGGATGTTCTTTATCACGATCTCAGATCCGTTATGGTGAGCAAAAGCATGATGCTTGCGAACGGGATACAGTTAGAAACGAGGCATACAGACTTCACAAACATGCACCAATAAGCATGATGGCGATACTTCTTTGGGAAGGATGTCGATTCAGTGTTCATTAAGCGGTATATTCCACCCTATTTCGCGAATAATTTATCACTGGTGCAGTACCATGGTATACACTACAGTGCCCTGTCCTGGTGCATGCTGTGTCCTGGTATATACTACACAGTGCAGTGTCGTGGTATACACTACACAGTGTCCTGTCCTGGTGTATATTCATCATGCTGTGTCCTGGTATGCCCTAGACAGTGTCGTGTCCTGGTATATACTACACAGTGCCATGTCCTGGTATGTACTACACAGTGTCAAGTCCTGGTATATACTACACAGTGCCATATCCTGGTATGTACTACACAGTTCAGTGTTGTGGTGTACACTGCACAATGCCCTGTCCGGTGTATATTTCACCATGCTGTGTCCTGGTATACAGTACACAGTGCCATGTCCTGGTACACATTACACAGTGTTGTGTCCTGGTATGTGCTACACAGTGCCATGTCATGGTATATACTACATGGTGCCGTGTCCTGGTATGCACTACGTAGTGCAGCATCCTGGTGTACACTACATAGTGCCATGTCCTGGTATGCACTACATAGCGCAGTGCCGTGGTATACACTACACAGTGCCCTGTCCTGGTGTATATTTCACCATGCTGTGTCCTGGTATATACTACACAGTGCAGTGTCGTGGTATGCACTACACAGTGCCCTGTCCTGGTGTATATTTCACCATGCTGTGTCCTGGTATGCACTACACAGTGTCATGTCCTGGTATATACTATACAGTGCCATGTCCTGGTATGCACTACACAGTGACATGTCCTGGTATGTACTACACAGTGCCATGTCCTGGTATATACTACACAATGCTTTGTTCTGGTGTTTACTACACAGTGCCATGTCCTGGTATGTACTACACAGTGCCATGTCCTGGTATATACTGCACAGTGCTCTGTCCTGGTATGTACTACACAGTGCCATGTCCTGGTATACCCTAAAGTGCGGTGTCCTGGTATGCACTACACAGTGACATGTCCTGGTATGCACTACACAGTGCTGTGTCCTGGTATATACCACACAGTGCTGTGTCCTGGTATTTACTACACAGTGCCATGTCCTGGTATATACTGCACAGTGCCATGTCCTGGTATATACTACACATTGCTGTGTCCTGGTATATATTACACAGTGCCATGTCCTGGTATATACTACACAGTGCTGTGTCCTGGTATGTACCACACAGCACAATGTCCTGGTATATACTACACAGTGCCGTGTCCTGGTATGTACTACACAGCACAGTGTCCTGGTATATACTATGCAGTGCAGTGTCCTGGTATGCACTACACAGTGCTGTGTCCTGGTATATACTACACAGTGCCATGTCCTGGTATGTGCTACACGGTGCTGTGTCCTAGTATGTACTAAACAGTGCCTTGTTCTGGTATATACTGCACGGTGCCATGTCCTGGTATGTACTACACAGTGATGTGTCCTGGTATGTACACACAGCACAATGTCATGGTATATACTACACAGTGTGGTGTCCTGGTATGTACTACACAGCACAGTGTCCTGGGTATATACTACACAGTGCAGTGTCCTGGTATGTACTACACAGTGCTGTGTCCTGGTATATACTACACAGTGCCATGTCCTGGTATGTGCTACACAGTGCTGTGTCCTAGTATGTACTAAACAGTGCCTTGTTCTGGTATATACTGCACGGTGCCATGTCCTGGTATGTACTACACAGTGTCATGTCCTGGTATATACTACACAGTGTCATGTCCTGGTATACACTACATAGTGCTGTGTCCTGGTATGTACTACACAGCACAGTGTCCTGGTATATACTACACAGTGCAGTGTCCTGGTATGTACTACACAGTGCTGTGTCCTGGTATATACTACACAGTGCCATGTCCTGGTATATACTACACAGTGCTGTGTCCTGGTATGTACTAAACAGTGCCTTGTTCTGGTATATACTACACAGTGTCATGTCCTGGTATACAGTACACAGTGCTGTGTCCTGGTATATACTACACAGTGCCGTGTCCTGGCATATACTACGCAGTGCCATGTCCTGGTATATACTACACAGTGCCGTGTCCTGGTATGTACTAAACAGTGCCGTGTTCTGGTATATACTACACAGTGCCGTGTCCTGGCATATACTACGCAGTGCCATGTCTTGGTATGTACTACACAGTGCAGTGTCCTGGCATATACTACGCAGTGCCATGTCTTGGTATATACTACACAGTGCCGTGTCCTGGCATATACTACGCAGTGCCATGTCCTGGTATATACTACGCAGTGCCATGTCCTGGTATATACTCACAGTGCAGTGTCCTGGCATATACTACGCAGTGCCATGTCCTGGCATATACTACACAGTGCTGTGTCCTGGTATGTACTACACAGTGCCGTGTTCTGGTATATACTACACAGTGCCGTGTCCTGGCTATACTACGCAGTGCCATGTCCTGGTATATACTACACAGTGCCGTGTCTGGTATATACTACGCAGTGCCATGTCCTGGTATATACTACACAGTGCGTGTCGGCATATACTACGCAGTGCCATGTCGTGGTATATACTACACGGTGCCGTGTCTGGCATATACTACGCAGTGCCATGTCCTGGTATGTACTACACAGTGCTGTGTCCTGGTATATACTACGCAGTGCCATGTCCTGGTATATACTACACAGTGCAGTGTCCTGGCATATACTACGCAGTGCCATGTCCTGGTATGTACTACACAGTGCTGTGTCCTGGTATATACTACACAGTGCCATGTCCTGGTATGTACTACACAGTGCTGTGTCCTAGTATGTACTAAACAGTGCCTTGTTCTGGTATATACTGCACGGTGCCATGTCCTGGTATGTACTACACAGTGTCATGTCCTGGTATATACTACACAGTGTCATGTCCTGGTATACACTACACAGTGCTGTGTCCTGGTATGTACTACACAGCACAGTGTCCTGGTATATACTACACAGTGCAGTGTCCTGGTATGTACTACACAGTGCTGTGTCCTGGTATATACTACACAGTGCCATGTCCTGGTATATACTACACAGTGCTGTGTCCTGGTATGTACTAAACAGTGCCTTGTTCTGGTATATACTACACAGTGTCATGTCCTGGTATACAGTACACAGTGCTGTGTCCTGGTATATACTACACAGTGCCGTGTCCTGGCATATACTACGCAGTGCCATGTCCTGGTATATACTACACAGTGCCGTGTCCTGGTATATACTACACAGTGCCGTGTTCTGGTATATACTACACAGTGCCGTGTCCTGGCATATACTACGCAGTGCCAGTCCTGGTATATACTACACAGTGCCGTGTCCTGGTATATACTACACAGTGCCGTGTTCTGGTATATACTACACAGTGCCGTGTCCTGGCATATACTACGCAGTGCCATGTCCTGGTATATACTACGCAGTGCCATGTCCTGGTATATACTACACAGTGCAGTGTCTGGCTATACTACGCAGTGCCATGTCCTGGCATATACTACACAGTGCTGTGTCCTGGTATGTACTACACAGTGCCGTGTTCTGGTATATACTACACAGTGCCGTGTCCTGGCTATACTCGCAGTGCCTGTCCTGGTATATACTACACAGTGCCGTGTCCTGGTATATACTACGCAGTGCCATGTCCTGGCATATACTACACAGTGCTGTGTCCGGTATGTACTCACAGTGCCGTGTTCTGGTATATGCTCACAGTGCCGTGTCTGGCATATACTACGCAGTGCCGTGTCTGGCTTCACGCAGTGCCATGTCCGGTTTACTACAGTGCCGTGTCTGGTATATACTACGCAGTGCCGTGTCTGGCTATACTCACAGTGCTGTGTCCTGGTATATACTACACAGTGCCGTGTTCTGGTATATACTCACAGTGCCGTGTCCTGGCATATACTACGCAGTGCCTGTCTGGTATATACTACGCAGTGCCATGTCCTGGTATATACTCACAGTGCGTGTCTGGCATATACTACGCAGTGCCATGTCCTGGCATATACTCACAGTGCTGTGTCCTGGTATGTACTACACAGTGCCGTGTTCTGGTTTACTACACAGTGCCGTGTCCTGGCATATACTCGCAGTGCCATGTCCTGGTTTACTACGTGCCGTGTCCTGGTTATACTACGCGTGCCATGTCTGGCATATACTACACAGTGCTGTGTCCTGGTATGTACTACAGTGCCGTGTTCTGGTATATACTACACAGTGCCGTGTCCTGGCATATACTACGCAGTGCCATGTCCTGGTTTACTCACAGTGCCGTGTCCTGGTTATACTACGCAGTGCCTGTCCTGGTATATACTCACAGTGCCGTGTCCTGGTATATACTACGCAGTGCCATGTCCTGGTATATACTACACAGTGCCATGTCTGGCATATACTACACAGTGTCATGTCCTGGTATATACTACACAGTGTCATGTCCTGGTATATACTACACAGTGCTGTGTCCTGGTATGTACTACACAGTGCCGTGTTCTGGTATATACTACACAGTGCCGTGTCCTGGCATATACTACGCAGTGCCATGTCCTGGTATATACTACACAGTGCCGTGTCCTGGTATGTACTACACAGTGCCGTGTCCTGGTATATACTCACAGTGCTGTCCTGGTTGTGCTCACGGTGCAGTGTCCTGGTATGTCTCACAGTGCGGTCTGGTTATACTACGCGTGCCTGTCTTGGTTTCTACAGTGCCATGTCCTGGTTATACTCACAGTGCGGTCTGGTTGTGCTCACGGTGCGTGTCCTGGTTGTACTACACAGTGCTGTGTCCTGGTATATACTACACAGTGCCATGTCCTGGTATGTGCTACGGTGCGTGTCCTGGTATGTACTACACAGTGCTGTGTCCTGGTATATACTACGCAGTGCCATGTCTTGGTATATACTACACAGTGCCATGTCCTGGTATGTACTTACAGTGCCGTGTCCTGGCATATACTACGCAGTGCCATGTCCTGGTATATACTACACAGTGCCGTGTCCTGGTATGCACTACACAGTGACGGGAGCGTGTCCGCTTCTGTCTGTCAGTTCCGCACTGCAGCTGCTGTAGGCACTAGTTGTGGTCGAGTTCGGTGGGTGTCCCAGTTGCCAGCAACATAGCTGCAAAGACTGAAGCCGCGAGTGGCATCCTCACGCCGTATCTCACCTACAAAGAGCGCTGGTAGATATTGTGTTCCTTCAAAGTACAGGCAGCTATTCCATATTAGTGTTAACCACAACAATCTTGACCTCACCAGCGTGTAATGACGCTCTATTGACTGACATTGTAAGGTAGCCATATCCAAGGCTGGAGTTTTCATGCATCTCAGCAAATATAATATCTTGCTGCAAAATGTATGCCAAAATACTGCCAATATAAGTAGTTAAGAGAAAAAAGAGCACGCAATGATGTAGATCAAGATTGACAAAACGCTGGGAAGATCTGATTAGTACCAGAATCCTGGCAAACGCATTTGCTGTCAAGACATAGACCTATGACAAGTTTGTGATTCTGGATCCTGAGGTTCTTTGATCCCAGAGATATATGGGTATTTTTGTCTTAAAAGGTGTTTTGGAAATTGGTGGATTTTTTCTCTCGGAATACTATGTTTATGAACGTGATTCGGAAGATGCGATCACTCGTTTTCTCCGTAAATGTTTCCTTCTCGGTTAATCTTAGCGATAATTTCTATAATGCGCCATATATGCCACACCGCTGTTCTTGGTTCCATAATTTATCCATCCCTCACCTGGCACTTCTCAGACGTGATTAAAGGGACATTCAACGCTTCACGCAGTTGATTGAACACTTTTTCACGTCGAAAATGCTTAATTTCCGCCTCTTTGCCACATAGATGACACACCATTACTATTCTACCAGAACGCCGAAAAAAACTAAGCAGACAGCACGGCTCGGGGCCGTGATGTACGAATGACGTCACGATAAATATTACGCTTGTGTTTTTAAATTATAATATATGAGTTTATATTAGTTTAGATAAGAGTAGATTGTATTACGTTAGGTTAGGTTAGGTTAGGTGAGGTTAGGTTTTCCTATTTAATTATGAATTATCATACTATTTGTTGGAAGTCGTGAGGCAAGACGAGATCGAGCAGAAGCCGACTGAGCAGTGCTGTCTGTTTAGTTTTTCGGCGTTCTGGTGGAATAGTACTGGTGTGTCATCTATGTGGCAAAGAGGCGGAAATTAAGCATTTTCGACGTGAAAAAGTGTTGAATCAACTGCGTGAAGTGTTGAATGTCCATTTAATCACGTCTGAGAAGTGCCAGGTGAGGGATGGATAAATTATGGAACAAAGAACAGCGGTGTGGCATATATGGCGCATTATAGAAATTATCGCTAAGATTAACCGAGAAGTAAGCATTTACGGAGAAAACGAATGATCGCATCTTCCGAATCACGTTCATAAACATCGTATTCCGAAGAAAAAAAATCCTAAAATTCCCAAAACACCTTTTAAGACAAATTTACCGATATATGCCCATCTTTGTCTGCTGCGGTGTCGACAGTTTTTGTCAGGAGATGGTTTTGCAGGTTATTACCACTGGCATGGCAAAGCCAGTTTTTGGCAGCATTTTTACACCCCTGATGTATATTATCTTGTTAACGGAAGCCTTGGATGGAATATGTTAAGGCTACGTATGTTAGGTTAATTCGGCTGTAGTTTATTGGTACGACTGTCAAGTGATGTACAATGAAAAAGCATGTGAACGGCCTGGCGAACATTGCAATTGCTCACATTGTATGCAGTATCGTGCGCTACGAACCCAGTGCGTGCGCTGCCACCTGCTGGCACAGTCGGGCACTGGGAGTTGTACTGTCACCTGTAGGTAGCGGCAACGCCAGAGCTGACGTGTAACTTGCGATTAGCTGAGCTGAAGGGGTGCGGCACTGCACTGGGGTGGCGTCGGCCGCACCCAGTGTCGGGCGAGCAGTGGCGGTCGGGCGTGGGTCGGGTGCGGAGTAAGCTAAGTTTGTCTCATGTTGTTATAGAGGGCTGAGCGAGGACGCCAGTACAGGAGTGGCATTGAAGCTGGTGTCGGTGTGACCGGGAGTGAGCCGACACACCACATGGTGAGCTGAGCGTGCTCCCGTTTCAGCGGCCGGCAGCGCACGGCCATGTCGCTGTCGGAGGTGTTCACGTGGCACCGCACGGCCGAGGCGCTCTCGGCGCTGGAGCGGCTGCTGCGCTGCGACGGCTGCGGCCGGCTGCCGGCGCAGCCGCACCGCTACGGCCGCTGCGCGCACGTGTTCTGCGCCGGCTGCGTGGGCGACAACGCCACCGGCCGGTGCACCGTGTGCCGGGCGCCGTCGGAGGCTCGCGAGCGGCGCGCCGACACCGTGCGCGCCGCGCTGGCCGCCGGCTGCCGGCAGCTGCGCGACACGCTGCGGCTGCGCGACACGCTGCCAGAGGCGCGCCGGCCGCCGGCGGCCGGAGACGCGGCGCGCGCCGAGCCGGTGGCAGTCAAGCCGGACGCAGAGCTGGCGGACTCGGCCGAGCGGGCGGCGCAGTGCGACGACGACGGCGACGGCGGTGACGGTGGCGGTGACGGCGACGGGGCTGGGAAGACGGGAGCGCAGCCTGCCGACGCAGCTCGACCGCAGCCGCCGGAGAAGGCAGCTCTGAAAAGAGCGGGTCCTCCCAAGGCGGCCTCGGCAGTGCAGAGCAAAAAGGAGAAACGATCCGCAAAGACCGGCAGAAATAAGCAGGTAGCGTGGACAGCAATGAGAACATGATGAACGCAACAACTGATAGTGCTATAGATCGTGAAGTGTGCAGCATTCCATAGCTAGCTTGGTCTTGTAGGTGTTGCATTAGAGAGCCAGCTTGGTCTTGCAGGTGTTGCATTAGAAAGCACCTAACTTCATTTGTTTGATCACATGTCTGAGTTACCTGTGTCTGATATAATGCCTATCATATGCTGTATATCGCCGTACGCCTATCGATGTTTATATGCGTTAACCTAATCAGTCACTGTTGTAATATATATATATATATATATATATATATATATATATATATATATATAGATATATATATATATATATATCTATAAACATATATCGTATAATTATCTGTTGATGTCAGATATCTGTTTTCACTACTAGTACTGCGCTGTATGACCAACGCAGTCGATGCGCCCCTAAGCTCAAATAACTAACCAACTACTAGTACTGCTGCCAAGCGTTGCAATTGCTCGCATCTCTTCAGTGTTTTCTTCAGCGGTCGAACGCCGCTTTTCCTCTGTGTCCAAATTCTGCTTCTCCTCTTTCTGTTCGGGGCAGGGTGGGCTCGTCTCCCAAACGAAAAATTTGGGGTTCGAATACCCCCCCCCCCTCTTTTCCCCCCCCCCAAACGGGGGGGGGGGTGGGAGAGAATAAAAAAAAAACCCCCAAAAAAAAAATGTTCACAGCTTCATCGATCGATGCCATTCATCCCCGGGAACTTCTCACTAGTTAAACAAGCACGGAGGTTCGGTGTTCATCAGTCTTCTCAGCTTTTGTTCTGATGTATTTGGAAATTCGGCCAATAGTGTACTTCAAGTGTATCTGAGCATTTTATGTACATCATTTACCTGCCCATGTGAGATGTATCGGTAGAGATCCGCGAGCAGTGAGATCCGCGAGCAGAGTGCAGGTGTGCGTTTTTCATTTTGAGGTGTAAATTGTACATGTACAATCTATCATTTTACTGACATTTGCTGGCAGTCATTTGACATTTCTACCTCCATCTGACACGCACCGGAAAATGGATTACAACACACTGCAACTGTACCGCACCTTTTCCAGGCAGCAGAACAGCAGGGCTCTCCTCCGGCCGGTAAGCGGCCGTGTTCTCCGCCGCGGACAGCTGCGGCCGGCGCCAATGTCTCGGACGGTGCCGACGTCTCGGACGGTGCCGATGTCTCGGGCTGTGCCAGTGTCCCGAGCTGTGCCAGTGTCCCGGGCGGCGCCAATGTCCCTCACGGTGCCGACGTCTCGGACGGTGCCGATGTCTGCGGCGCGGCTCCAGAGCCGTCCGCCGGCCGCAGCGCCCAGTCATCGGCCGGCTCGTCGCAGGCCTCCGCCGCCGCGCTGTCCAAGCGCAACAGCAAGGGCGAGACGCGTCTGCACGCGGCGTGCGTGCGCGGCGACGCGGCGCAGGTGGCGACGCTGCTGGCGGCCGGCGCCGCCGTCAACACGCAGGACAACGCAGGCTGGACGCCGCTGCACGAGGCGTGCGAGGCGGGCCGCGCCGACCTGGCCCAGCTGCTGCTCGACGCCGGCGCCGTGGCCGACCCGGCCGGCCACGAGCTGCGCACGCCGCTGCACGAGGCGGCGGCCGCCGGCCGGGCGGCGGTCGCCGCGCTGCTGGTGCGACACGGCGCCGATCCGGAGGCGCGCTGCCTGCGCGGCACCACGCCGCGCCAGCTGGCCGCCGGCCGGCCGGACGTGGAGGCGGCGCTGGCGGCGCGGCCGCGCCGCGACACCTTGTCGTCGGAGCCGGTGCCGGAGCCGGCGCCCGAGCCGCCGCCGGCGACCGTGGTGCTGGCCACGGCCGAGCTGGCCGCCGCCGCCGCCGCCGCGCTCAGGAGGACCGCCGCCCGGCTGGGCTGGAAGGTGGCCGCCGCCGTCAGGTGAGGGCCGGGCTAGGTGGAGCTGGGCCGCCATCAGGTGGGTGTCGGGCCAGGTGGAGCTGGGCCGCCGTCGGGTGGGTGTCGAGCCAGGTGGAGCTGGGCCGCCATCAGGTGGATGTCGAGCCAGGTGGAGCTGGGCCGCCGTCAGGTGGGTGTCGGGCCAGGTGGAGCTGGGCCGCCATCAGGTGGGTGTCGAGCCAGGTGGAGCTGGGCCGCCGTCAGGTGGGTGTCGAGCCAGGTGGAGCTGGGCCACCATCAGGGGGGTGTCGAGCCAGGTGGAGCTGAGCCGCCGTCAGGTGGGTGTCGGGCCAGGTGGAGCTGGGCCGCCGTCAGGTGGGTGTCGGGCCAGGTGGAGCTGGGCTGCCGTCAGGTGGGTGCCCGACCAGGTGGAGCCGGGCTGCTGTCGGGTGGGGTTTGAGCTGCCGTCAGATGGGTTTCGAGCAGGATTTAATTTGTGTTTTGGAATCATAGATGTGGGGAGGAAAATTTCGCGGTCATCAAATCAGGATAATTTTCATTCTATTCTGACATCAGAAACTTCTTTTGCACTTACTCGTGAGTTGCTGCCTTTCTATCCAACAACAAAGAGTGTGCAGCCAATGCTAGGCTGCGACATCCAATATTTTGTCAAGACAAGCCGTGTATAATGATGACAGCAATCTAGGATAAGGCTGCGTTTCCAACCCTGTTGCCGGGCGCTCTGCCTGTGTGGCCAGCTCAAGTTGAAGCCAGCTGTGGCCAGTTGAATGCGTCGTAAAAAGAACCCGTGAAGCGTCACCTCTCTCGTAGCAACCGATCCTCAGCTTGGTCTACTTTGTTGAGCTTCGTCTGCCCATCGTTTTTTTTTCGGAAGATGTGAGCATGCGAGTGGCTTCTGTTGTAGGTAATCACGATTATAACAGCAATCTTTCATAGAAAGTATGCAAGAAGTAGTTTTCTGACGGAATATTAAAGACAACTCGCGAGCCCACGTTCTGAAGATAGTGAACATCATCACCCTCTTCACCCTACTTCTCTTACAGTACCTGCTGTGCGTTTATACGTACCGCAGTATAGTACCTGCTGATATGTCGACTGTGCGCTTAGCGAAAGTTCGGTTACATTGAAGCGAAAGTTCGGTTACATTGAAGCAGCTTGATGTTGAATGTCAAAATAATGTTTTACACTTACATTCTTAATCATATCCCGATTGGGGAGAACCGACCCCCTCTCCCGTAATTATTATCCTGCCTTTCTCTGACCATTTGACCTGTTGTGATGTGTGTTTAATTTCTGTATTGCATTTATCCATTCATGTCTTAATTTCTAAATGGTGTTTGTGTCGGGACCCATTGTCCTTGCTTAATCATCACCCGCACTTGGGTCCACTCATATTGCGTATGTGTGTCGTCCCAGGAACTAGACTGGGGCTAGTTCATTATCTCCGGACTATGTCGTGCTACAAAACAGAAACAACGTGTAGTATAGAGCAAAATAATTACGTGATTAAACGGTACGAGCAGGCCCACCTCGTACATCACGTTGTCTGAGCTTCGGCTTACTCAGGTCATTTTCGGTGTCAATATATGGTTGATCTGCGAGCTACGTACTTGAAAGCCTCCATCCTAACTTTGATTCGATCTGTAGTGATTTTCCATTAAACGACCGATTCAGTTGATTAGTCTTTACTCAGATTCGTTAGTCTTCGTAACTCGTGTTTGTCATGCTATCACCGCTCTACTCATACCTTTGACCATTGTTGATTCCTCTGACTGGTGATTAATCTGAGAGCCAATGGCTAGTTCGTAGGTAGTGTCTGGTATTTGTTTGAGAGAATTTCCCGTTTTGCTACCTGCCCGGGCCTCTCGCTCCCTGGCGGCACCCGGTGGCCCCTGGCCGGGCTAGCCGGGTGGTAGGCGGCACCCTGTGACCCCTGGCCAGCCTAGCCGGGTGGTAGGCGGTACCAGATGGCCCCTGGCCGGACTAGCCGGGTGGTAGGCGGTACCAGATGGCCCCTGGCCGGGTTAGCCGGGTGGTAGGCGGCACCCGGTGACCCCTGGCTGGGCTCGCCGAGCGGTGAACGTCACTGCCGCTCGGTTGCAACGAGAGGATCACACACGTGGTGTTGGTGTGACGTGAACTGAATTACTGCCGCTCTGTATCAGCGAGAGGACCACGCACGTGGTGCGACGTGAAGTGAGTCATTGCCGCTCTGTTGCAGCGAGAGGACCACGCACGTGGTGTTGGTGTGCCGTGAACTGAGTCACCGCCGCTCTGTTGCAGCGAGAGGACCACGCACGTGGTGTTTGTGTGCCGTGAGCTGAGTCACCGCCGCTCTGTTCCAGCGAGAGGACCACGCACGTGGTGTGCGGCGACACTCGACCGGAAGTGAGCGTGTCGCGCCTGCGCGGTCTGCTGGTGGGCGCCTGGCTGGTGTCCGTCGACTGGGTGAGCTCGTGCGCAGAGGCCGACACCACCCTGCCTGCCGAGCCGTGGGAGGTGACCGGCCAGGCGGGCCGGCTGTCACGTCGACGCCGCCGTCTCCTGCAGCCGCCGCTGCTGGCTGGCCTCCAGGTGTACCTGCAGGTAACTCATACCGCCCCTGCTGGCCGGCCTCCAGGTGTACCTGCAGGTAACTGTCGCTGCCATACCGCCCCTGCTGGCCGGCCTCCAGGTGTACCTACAGGTAACTGTCGCTGTTGTGCTGGGCCTCTCCAACGGCAGCACAAGCCGTGTTGTATATGCATTGATATATGCGATGAAGATTCATGTCTATATTATTGATTAGTACCTCATCTTATAATAGTGGAAGGTGTGTGATATATTCATATCAGGTATACATAATATTATATAGTATATGATCTCTAAGATACGTATGTTCTATCAGATATATTGTGTAGCAAGTATTTTATGCACTAAAATTGTAATACGTATTTTATCATACGACGTATTTATTTCTATTTCACTCAGTTTCGGAAGTCTATGGGTTTTTGGGCCATGACTGGAAATGACTAAGGGACTGAAATGTGCAATGCTTCTCTCATCCAGTTGTCCATGTTCACATGTCAAGTCTGCCAACTGGGTACTTCACATGTCGACTAATGTTGAATCCTCAGTTTCTGACTATCATGGCATAACAGTGCTCTTGTGAGTGAACCTTGGTTCCCGCGACCACGAAGTAGCGCAACCTGTGCGTGCATATCGCGTATGCGTATGCATGTAAATGATAAAATTCTTCAAGTATGCGAAAGCTCTGTGATGCTGCATGACCACTGCAGTCGATGCGCCCCTAAACCCCAATAAAAAGGCTCGGTGATGCGTATCCCTTGCATTGACAAAACCTTTGGTACTGCATGTAGCTTGCTGGAGTATGGCGAAACAAGCGTACACCATCTTGGGTACTGCATGTAGCTCGCTGGAATGTAGCGAAACGAGCGTACGTCACCTGGGACACTGCATGTAGCTCGCTGGAATGTAATGAAGCACACGAACGTCCTCTTAGGTACTGCACGTAGCTCGCTGGAATGTAATGAAGCACACGTACGTCCTCTTAGGTACTGCACGTAGCTCGCTGGAATGTAGCGAAACAAGCGTACGTAACAATCGTGGCCCGTTTTGAAAAGGACATGGTGTATCAGAAGGCGTTGTTTGTGGGCAGGTATGTTCACGTCCTGAAATTTGAGTGAGAAGGCAACACAATCAGATAATTGTCACATCGTAGGCCATAATTTTGTTCATGTCTGCACCCGTTTTAGTGCTGTTTCTGCATTATACCTTGTCATGTAAGTGACGGTATGCATTATGCTGGTGTGCATTATAATGGTATGCATGTGAACTTGAAAACGCCATACGATACACGCCTGCTACATGGAAATGCCACATACATTCGCAGACAAAGATGCGTATCTCGCATTCAACATTACGCTTTTGTGCTTAGCTCTTTGAATATATTCAATTTCCACCAGATCCAATCCCATCTACCGGCGTCCCGCGCTGGTCCATATCGCTTAGTTCTAGAGATGTATGATATACGTTCCCTAACGTCATATGGCATGCTGACGAGACCATTACGCAACATGCATCTGCTGTTGGATTCCTTTGGTTTCGGTTTGTAGTGCTGCGGGACACCAGCCGGAACAATAACTGCATTGTTGAATTGTATTCGAAATGTATTTGCATTTTGATATTTATCCGCATCTTTGATGGCAAGAATGGTGGATTTTCGGTTACACCCGTCTCCTAACACAAAATCAATACAGCCGCGGCGTTTGCGAAAGAGAAGCGTTTGTCTGTGCTGTGTCCGACAGCGGCGCGTGCGTGCCGCTGTGGGCCGCCGTGTGCCGCTGTGTGCCGCCGTGTGCCGCTGTGTGCCGCTGTAGGCCGCCGTGTGCTGCTGTGGCCCGCCGTGTGCCGCTGTGTGCCGGCGTGTGCCGCTGTGTGCAGCTGTAGGCCGCCGTGTGCTGCTGTGGCCCGCCGTGTGCCGCTGTGTGCCGCCGTGTGCCGCCGTGGGCCGCTGTGTGCCGCTGTGGCCCGCCGTGTGCCGCTGTGTGCCGCCGTGTGCCGCTGTGTGCCGCTGTGTGCCGATCCACCGGGTAACTGCCGCCGTGTGGCCGCCAGGGCTCGTTCTCGTCGCCGTCGCACGGCGAGCTGACCGCGCTGCTGCAGCTGGCCGGCGCGCGCGTCCTGCGGCGGCCGCCCAACCCGGAGTCGGTGCCGGCCGACGAGCAGACGGTGCCGTACCACGCGGCGGCCGACTCGCCGCTGCGCCACACCTCGCACCTGGTGCTGTTCCGCCAGCCGCCGGACATCCAGTACGACATGCGCCACGTCAAGAGCCTGCCGCTCGCCTGGCTGCTGCTCTGCGTCGAGACGCACTTGCTGGTGGATCCGATCCGCTGAGCGGGGGCGCGCCGAGCGTCGGAACTGACGCGGCGGGGAGGCGAGCCGCCGGGACGGGGAGGTCCACGGGAGAGAGGTCGCGAGCAGCGGGTCCGGTGGATGTGCGGTGTGACGGATGGGAACAGGGCTGGTGCAAAACCGGCCGATTAAATCTGGTGCAATCGATTCAGATCGACTTGAGCCCGGCAAAAGTGACCGGAGTCTCTTCCGCCAAATATAATTCCTTTTGTTTCTGCTACAAATTATATCGGCTATAAAATGGGGTCGCTGTAGCTCAGTCGGCAGGGTTGGTGATCATGAGACTAGTGATCGTAAGATATTGGGTTCAAATCCAACAACAGGCGGGATTACCGAGTCCATCCGTGAGCAATCGGCGTGAGAGGTTGGGGACGCCATATCACCTAGTAGTTGAATGCGCCGTTAAAAACAAGGTTCTTTGATCAGTTATGGAACGTCAATTTAGGCAGGTACGTAACATGCATAAATAAAGACGAAACAATGAACACACAACTGCATCATTTGTAGAACATGCGTGTAAGTAATGGTAAAATGCGATTCGTTGCAATTTAGCTGAGATCACTTGGTGCTTGCTGTATGCAAGGTATTATAACTACAGCAATTTTGGAAATAGCATGTCAAAGTTCAATCGCCAGTAATGTCTCCAGTATTGTTCATAATGCCGACCGCTGGTTGACTGGGCGCATGAAGAATCTACCCAGACCTTCGTACGCATTTCCTTTTTGGGATCAGGGGACGAGTGGTCAAGGGGTAAGATGCTCGTCTCACAATCGAAAGATTGTGGGTTCGAGTCTCACCTGCTACTCTTCGCCCGCGACCAATCGGCGTGAGAGATTGGCGACGCTATATGACTCGAGGGTCGACGTGTCGTACAACCAATAACCAACCTTTTTGGGACCAAGTGCCAACTGGCCGTGGGAAATTTGCATGCAATAAAGTTTCTCTTCTATCTAGCAAGCAACGCAAATCATTAACAAATGCAGGTTGTTAGTACACGAAGCAATGCACAACTGCAGGTTTTTGCAAATATCAATGCTTCCTGCATCAATCTCAACCAATTTAAGCAGCAAATCTTACCGGGCAGTTAAACTTGAAACATTGGCAAGAATAGTCGTGCGGTCGTCGGAGGGTTACGAGGGAGACTAGGTAATGATCGGGTGCACAAGTGCTGAAGCTTCCATCCAGTGGAGAGGCATTCGTGTGTTCAGACGCAACTGGACACCGGCGGGGGGGGTACGCCAGCGGGCAGGACACTCGGGGCAGAGAGATGGCAGTGAACCGCTCTGACCACCGCTCTGTGAGGAGTCTGCCCTGCAGATGGGTCGGCGGGTCTGATGTTCCTGACCGTCCGGCGGCCTGTTGTATGCAGTGCGCCCGACTGTTGCAGAGATGCCCTGCTGATCAAGCGGCATCAGCAGGGCAGGCATCAGCATCAGCATCAGGGCAGAGATGCCCTGCTGATCAAGTGGCATTGCAGTGGCTATAAGATGTCGTGTCGAGAGCTGTCCTCTGTTCCCAGTTTTGGGACCGTTCGCAGCCAACGGTGAACGCTGGTGCGAACTGGACATGGACCGGCTGGTCGCGTAATCATGCCCGAGTTGTTGAAATCTGAACAATAAATTGCGCTTTGTATTCACTGTTGTGTGCTCGATTATGTGTGAAACTCAGTATGGGCGGTGGCTTAGCGTAATAAGGGTCAATTATTCGTGATAATGAAATATGCTTCTTGGCATTACGTATTTTTAATACCTTCATTCTGAGAAAGACTGACGTTATGTTCCAACCTCGCACATTTGCGTATATGTAGAATCTTTGGAACAGTCTGGTGAATATTATTGAGCCCATTATTCCACACTTGGCGTGCCATGCGTCTGTCTGTGAGTGGAACATTGTCCACTTGTCTGTCTGTTAGTTGAACATCGCTTCTTACCGGTGCACACGGATGCACTTTTCTGTGAGTTGGACATCGCCTCTTACCGCCGCACACAGGTGCACCTGTCTGTTTGTGAGTGCCGAACATCGCGTCTTACGGGTGTACTTGTCTGTGGGTGGAACATCGCCCCTTACCGTTGCGCACACGGTTGCACTTGTCTGCCTTCACGCGTAGGAATTAAACTACAAACAGCAAGGATACGACGTTTTCACGGTACCTGCGATGGTCTATGATATGTTATTTTGTTTGTGATTCGCGCACTTTTCAAGCAATGAGGTCGATAGTACGTGTGTTCAAAAAATATTTTTGGTTTCTAATTTCACTTGGGTCTAGCTGATCGATTTCGACGAACAGAGCACCGGGGGCGTGAAAGGACTAGGGCGAATGCGGGGGGTGGGGCACTGGGGGCGTCCCCATCTTCATAGGGGAGACACATGTCTCCCCTATGAAAGGTGGCGCCCCTCCAGGAAGGCCCTACAGCACCCCTCCCCCTTTCACGCTCAACGGATGATCCAGCCAGAGGTGCCCTTCAAAGAGGAGTAGGCGCTCTCTTGGAAGGAAAAGGCGTCTCTCCAATGTGCCCGTGTGCGTCGCCCTGCTAAAAAAAATTCCGCCGAAGGCCAGGTACTTCCGCAGTGGCTCCCCTCCAGACAAGTGCCTCCATGACAACTCTGATTCGCCCCTGGGGGGAGGAAGCGGCCAAGTCTGCTTCCTCATTATATGTTTGATGTCCTCGTCGATATTTGTATTTGCTGGAAACCTGAAAGGTGGCGATACCATAGATTTAGCGTAGGAATTAAAACGTATTGATGTCATCAGTATGAAGAAGAAAACAAACTGGGTCTCAAATTGCGCGATGTTACATCTGTAACGAAGTCAACTTCGGACCCCTCTTTCGAATGCGTTTAGCAGCCTAATCACGGCTGCTCCCATGACTATGTCCAGACTTGTCGGAACCAGCGTCGTTCGGCCGGCTTACGCTGACGTTGCAGTTGATGCCTCGAGCCGCGGCTGCGACGAATGTTATGCTTGGTCAGTTCCGGCGAGGCAGCGGCCGGCCGCCGTCTCCTGTTGTGCCCATGTACATGGTGCCATTCCACCGTCATATGAGGCGTCACCATTGTACATGTAGGGCAGGGGGCTGGTCGGAGTCGTCGACCGGATCCCTCCCTTCGCGGTGTGGTGCAATAGGTGATGTCGGCCTGTGACGGGCCAGGGCGTTGGCCGGGCCAATCCCCTCTCCATGATAACGGGTCCCCTCGCGCGCGCGGCTCGCGGCAGACAGAGGTGAGCCGTCGACGTGATGAGATGCAACCTGTCCGACGCGACTGAGCGACGAGGCTGGTAAGATGTAGCCGAGTGGGTGAAGGTGGGCAGATGTGCTGGGCGGTTGTCCGTCATGGGTGTCTGGGGATTTGGCGGCATGAACTTAAAAAGGAACGAGCTGGTGTTTACCAGTGGAGAAACTGTTGAAACCGTTGTTCAAGTGGTCGCCGTATTATTTCATAATCAGCCCGGCCAATACAAGGGGATTGTCGGCTGTTGGATTTGAGACTTGGTGGCTTTGAAGAAGTTGAAATTGAGAACCAATTATTGTACAAGCGAGGAAAGCTTTAGAAAATAACTACCACACCCTGCTGACTTGCCTACAACGGTTGCCGTGATCCCGGATCTGATCCAAGTTGCCTACCCTTCTGAACACAACGAATAGCATCGCAGTGCAAAATTCGTAGCAGGTATGCCACGTTGTATGCGTTAAGGGGGACAACGGGCCCCCAATCATAAGCTCCCCCATACATTGATTTCCTCCATAGCCCAATCAGACCGAAGCTGAACCATTGGCCCTATGGAGGGCGCACTTGCACAACGTTCGAGTGCAGACCGTCCCCGCTCAGAGTTTTTTTTTGCTGTCGGCCGATGGCGGCGCTATTCTGAGAAAATGCTGTCAAAACATCAATTGCCCCCCCTCCCCACCAATCAATTTCATAAAGTAACACATATGAGTCGTATGTTGGGAGCCCACAGGAAGCCACAGCAGCACGTGGCGTCAAGACTGCGCGAAACAGTCGAAGGTCCAGCTACCGAGACCACGCCCGCCAGGTCGTACCGGGTGTGCCCAATCATGCAACAAGGTCGGAGCATAATGCAACCGGACAGCACGCAGTAGCCGAAGAGTACGGGCAACCGTGGCATTGATATCTGCCACGAGGCAGTGGCACCGACCCGTTGGCCAGATCGATCATCACAGCCGTGGCTGGGTGCGGCTCGCGCTCCATGTTAATAGCTAACGGTGTGTGATTTTACTTTGGTGAAACCATGGGCTGTGAAGTAGAGGGCTTGCTTCATGTAGCGAATTACGTCAATTCTTGACGGGCGTGCGTATAGAAAGAGGAGGTCGCATGGAAAAAGCACGGTAGGTACTCGGCTGAGAATGCAATGGAGCTAAAATATGAAGCGAAGGTGGTCGGGGTTGAAAAGCGGGGTGGTGGTGTATAGAGACGAAACTTGCACGGGATGGGAATGACCGGCACAATATGAAAATGGGACGCTAGCCCTGGGCTGCACGAAGTGGAATGTGGGCGGTACCCCTGGCTGGAATGGAGCGGAACGTGGACGATGCCCCTAGATGGAATGGGGCGTAGTATAGACGAGATGAGAAAGTTGCAAGAATGAACAAAGAAAGAGGCTTTGAGGAGCATCAATTGTAGATAATCAGCGAAAATAACCAACCGAACTCATGAAAACACCGGAGGAGGATGCGAAGTATTCCTGTAAAACGATTGTATTTTGCACGAACCCAGGGGAAAATGGTATCCATAATTCAAATAATAATGTATGTTAGGCACATCCCGTGGTGAACCGAAATGGAAGCTCAGGGTACAACGGTGGTGGGAGCAAATGCTGCGAATATCGCACTGTTTCTTGGGTCAGAGGGTTTGGGTTCCGAACACCCTGACGCTATCTCCTAGCTTATCCCAGGCCAATTTTAATGTTAGATGGCCTTCAATACATGGTGGTCTTTGCAGTCAATGCATTTTAGAAGACTGAATTATTGCGTACCAAGATTTGTCCCTGCAGAAAACACGAAATGGACATATCCACCCTGACAAAGTGGCGCTAGTTAGCACGACGCACTTGGTAGCAGCCACCCGGACCACTGGCGCATGGATCCATGCCGCCCGGGTGCCGGTAAACAGCCAGTGGCCGATGCCGGGCTCTTTCACATCGTAGAAACGTGCACCAGCTCATCCGGCAATGCACACCGGCTGCTTGCTTCGCTGGCAACGAGCGCGGCCGCCATCGACCGTGAGGTGGCTGCAGGTCACGGTGGCGGCTCATGTGATGACGTCAGCAGCCCTCCTCTCCGACTTACCCGTCCTGAGGCTCCGCCCCCGCCCGACCAGAGCGGCTGTAACGTGAGCGTTACAGATGGTCGATCGGCGTGACCAGTGGGAATAGCCAACGTGATATTGAGAGATGGAAATCGAGACAACACAGGACAGGGTTCGGATAGGTGACAACAAAGAAGGCACCGCTGAAGACAGCGCACGGCAAAACGGTGGCCGACAGGGAGGAAGGCAGGATGCTGACGAAGAGCAAATAGTGTTGAACTGTCTTTCAAAATTTCCAGATGTTGGTGAAAATGGTGACCAACTAGGAATCATCCGCTGCACTTGTGCGACTTCATGTCAAGGCTCACTTTCACTCCCGTCTTTCTCTGCACTTGCACTAAAAATATCCATCGAACTGAAAACATTCAATAATCAGGAAATGGAACGATTATTTTTTCCCCGCCAATTGAGAGTTATACTGACGTGGGCTAGAAAGTGCCAAAGTATCCTGAAATCCTGCGTTCCACTATTCCTGTCGTGAAATTTCACACTCGGAATAACTTTTCGACAGTAATTTTCCGCTCCGACACCCCCCATCTTGCCATTGATTTTGGCGCGTTGTCGACGAGCGGACTGGACCAGACGGCCTGGTCAGTTCCGCACGCTGGACTGCTCGCTGGAGGCGGTGCGTGTCGGCCAGTCACCGACTGAACGCAGCGCCGGCCTCCGCGGGATCAGCGGCTGATGCTGATCAGCCTGCTGACGGAGTCGTATCCTCATCGACTGCGCACACTGTCGTGTACCCAGACGTACAGCTGGTGCTCCAGCATGCTGCAGCTGCCGACTTGCATGCCGCGTGTCAGAACTAGCTTGCGCTCACTGCTGTTGATTGGTGCTACATGACGAATTCCATTTATGCTGTATTAAAATGATTCGCGTGTATTTCATGCTTGCAGTTACGTACAGCTCACCGCTGTGCTGTTGCTCTACATTCATCTGCTGTCTTCGCTCACTGAGCATCGCTCAGCTTCCCTCTGAGTTCTGTTTTGGTTCTCTGAGTTTTGGTGGCAAGACGAGGCTTGTCGGAATTCTCGTTCGAACATCGGGACGTGACAGGCTCTGCTTTCATTGGAATGTGACATCGGGCCGTGGCAGACGAACCCTTTCAATGTGACATCGGGCCGTGGCAGACGACGCTCCACTGGTTTCACCGATTCGGGGAGTGTTTGGCGTTCGAATGAGCTGGAGTGAGACCAGGTGACCGGCTGGTCGCATGGCCACACATGGCCACACACATTGCGGTCGACTGGCCATCGCCTCGCCCGGTCAGACCGCCGTCTGCCCCGACCCACCCCGCCACACAACCACACCGGGACAGTCAAGTCCACACCGGGACAGTCAAGTCCACACCGGGACAGTCAAGTCTCGGGACAGTCAATCCACACCGGAAGTAGTCCACACCGGGACAGTCAAGTCCACACCGGGACAGTCAAGTCCACACCGGGACAGTCAAGTCCACACCGGGACAGTCCACACCGGGACAGTCAAGTCCACACCGGGACAGTCAAGTCCACACCGGGACAGTAAGTCAAGTCCACACCGGGACAGTCAAGTCCACACCGGGACAGTAATCGGACAGTCAAGTCCACACCGGGACAGTCAAGTCCACACCGGGACATAATGACAGTCAAGTCCACACCGGGACAGTCAAGTCAACACCGGGACAGTCAATCCACACCGGGACAGTCAAGTCCACACCGGGACAGTCAAGTCCACACCGGGACAGTCAAGTCCACACCGGGACAGTCAAGTCCACACCGGGACAGTCAAGTCCACACCGGGACAGTCAAGTCCACATCGGGACAGTCAATCCACACCGGGACAGTCAAGTCCACACCGGGACAGTCAAGTCAACACCGGGACAGTCAATCCACACCGGGACAGTCAAGTCCACACCGGGACAGTCAAGTCCACACCGGGACAGTCAAGTCCACACCGGGACAGTCAAGTCCACACCGGGACAGACAAATCTACACCGGAACAGTCAAGTCCACACCGGGACAGTCAAGTACACACCGGGACAGACAAATCTACACCGAGACAGTCAAGTCCACACCGGGACAGTCAGGTCCACATCGGGACAGTGAATTCCACACCGGGACAGTCAAGTCCATACTGAGACAGTCAAGTCCACTCCGGGACGATCAAGTCCACACCAGGACAGTCAAGTCTACACCGGGACAGTCAAGTCCACACTGGGATAGACAAATCTACACCGAGACAGTCATATCCACACCGGGACAGTGAAGTCCACACCGGCACAGTCAAGTCCACACCGAGACTGTCATGTCCACACCGAGACAGTAATGTCCACATCGAGACAGTCATGTCCACACCGAGACTGTCATGTCCACACCGAGACAGTAATGTCCACACCGAGACAGTCATGTCCACACCGAGACAGTCATGTCCACACCGAGACAGTCAAGTCCACACCGAGACAGTCAAGTCCACACCGAGACAGTCATGTCTACACCGAGACAGTAAAGTCCACACCGAGACAGTCAAGTCCACACCGAGACAGTCAAGTCCACACCGAGACAGTCATGTCCACACTGGGACATTCAAGTCCACACCGAGACAGTCATGTCCACACCGAGACAGTCATGTCCACACACACCGGACAGTCAATTGCACGGCACCAGCGACAATCCTACCATGTGATTTGATGGCAAGATGCATGCATGTACATCTGCATGTGTATTGCCTGTCTTAGGGGCATGCATGTACATGCATACATACATGGGTTTGCGATCCTTGCATCAGGAGGCAGATGCGGATACAGGAATCTTGATGGGGCGGGGAGCACTTGTCTTGAGGAGCGCCTTGAGCTGACAATTCGAGTGGGCGGGTGCAGTGTGCGCGGTCGAGCGGTGCCGGGGGCCTTCATCTCCATGGAGAGGGTGCACGTGCCCCATGTGCCTACCCTCACCCCCTCTGAGATCCGTCCGTCAGCAGGCACGATGCATATCCTGGTCAAATATACCGAGGGAACACATTGCTGAACTCCAGGTGTCTCTTCACACGGTGAAGCGACTGGCGTCACGATTGCGCAGTGGTCTCTTCCGGTAAATTCTCGAGTCGTTGCTTTTAAGCCGGATAACTATTTACGTAGAAGACTGATGAATCATTGCATTTAGGCTCCGGATAACGAAGCCACCATTCATGATGAGATCTCGTCGACCGCGTCGCACCAACACCTACGCTCGCGTTTCCATGAGCCGTCGCAAAAACCGCTCACCGTTTCGGACAAACGGCGACGGCCCGGTTCCCGACGGCAGCCACGACCTGAGCGGACCGAGCAGGCCGACAGGCGGGAACGGCACGGCCCACCTGGTCGGCACGGCCCACGCTTCGCGGTCGAGTGGTCATCGGCGCGGCGGCCGAGCAGGCGAAGGCGGCGGCACGGCCATCGCGGGTCGAGTGGTCGTCGTGCGCGGCGGCCGCGACCGAAACGTGACGCGCCATCGATTCGGCGGCTCCACACATCGATCGCCGGTGCACGCCGCTCCACGCGGCGCCGGTGCACCTCGGCGTCAGCCGCGCGTCTCGTCTGGACGGCGCGCGCCGCCACCGGCCGCACCACCGCTCCGCTGGCCGCGTCAGTCTCGCCGCAGCGGCCGGCCGGCGCCGTCCGCCCGCGACATGAGCTTCTGGGCGCGCACCGTCGACCCGGCGTTCGGCGGCGGCGGCGGCAGCGGCGGCGGCGGCGGCAGCGACGCCTGCCTAGAGCCGTTGCGAGCCGAGCTGGTGGCCGCGCCGCCCGACAGTCCGGCGCGCGGCGCGTGCACCAGCGCCGTGGTGCGCGGCTGTCGCTGCGTCAGCCTCCTGCTGCTGCTGGTCATCCTGTGGCAGATCGTGGTGCACTACTGGTGGCGGCACGAGCAGGCCGACGGCGATAGCCGGCCGACCGGCGGCGCCGTCACCGACAGGAGTCAGCAGGTGAGCTCGTGGCCCCCGGTGGTGCTCTCCCAGACAGCAGGTGAGCTCATGGCCACCGGTGGTGTTCTTCCGGGCGGCGAGTGAGGTGGTGATCTCCGGTGGTGCTCTCTCGGGTGGCAGGTGAGGTGGCGATCCACGAACAGCAGATTATAACATGATACACGGTGGTGCTCTGCCTGGCTGCAGGTGAGGTGGTGATCCCCGGTGGTGCTCCCCGGGCGGCAGATGAGGTGGTAATCCACGAACAGCAGGTGAGATGATACCCGGTGGTGCTGTGCCTGGCGGTAAGTGAGGTGGTGATCCACGGTGGTGCTCTCCCTGGCGGCAGGTGAGGTGGTGATCTCCGTATGTGCCTCGGACAGGAGGTAAAGTGGTACTCTTTCGTTCAAGACGTGAGAGTGCATTCCCTCGGGCAGGAGGGTTGGTGTTCCACCCGAGCAAGAGGTGAGGTGGTGCTCCACCGGAGCAGGAGGTGAGGTGGTGCTCCACCGGAACAGGAGGCGAGGTGGTGCTCCACCGGAGCAGGAGGTGAGGTGGTGCTCCACCGGAGAAGGAGGTGAGGTGGTGCTCCACCGGAGCAGCAGGTGAGGTGGTGCTCCACCGGAGCAGGAGGTGAGGTGGTGCTCCACCGGAACAGGAGGCGAGGTGGTGCTTCACCGGAGCAGAAGGTGAGGTGGTGCTCCACCGGACCAGGAGGTGAGGTGGTGCTCCACCGGAACAGGAGTTGAGGTATTTCGAATTGCTACAGATGACTCGGTGTGCTCCGGGTAGGAAATTTGGTGATATGCTGTTGGGCAGTAGACGGGATTTATATCGTCGTCGGACAGATACAAGGCTATGCCACCGGACACCTTGAGCCTGGAATGTCACAAATTTACTCAATATGGCTGAAGGCTTGTGTCAACCATCATCCACGTGTAGAGGCGCAGCCAAGTGTCCCCTTAGAAGTGATACTTTGCTTAATAATGGTACCGGAGCAGTTTTTGGCATTCAGCCATCCAAGACGTGTTCGGACACCGGGAAATATGATCATATTTACCATTACCACATCCCACTCGTGCACAAACGTGAATGAGTTGTACTGTATGGATCTATACCTGTCTAGGTGTGCCGTACCTGATGGTAGACGTGACTGGAAGGGTGTGTGACAGATCTGAAACTAGCCCTGCGCGGTGTGCACGGTTCTGAGGAGCGGATTCAGAAGGATCGGTTGGGGTGGGTGTGGGGGCAATTAAACACAATTTTCCAATTGAAAAAGTCTTCGTATTTAACAGCTAATATTCGGCGGGTCTGCGTAAGACAATATTTATCTCATAAAATGGTTTTAGATTTTGAGAACTTGCCATTTTAGTACAAAATAGCATATTGGTATCCTTATGGCATTGCCTTATATATATATATATATATATATATATATATATATATATATATATATATATATATATATATATATATATGCATATGTATATATACATATATATGTATATATACATACATATATATATATATATATATATATATATATATATATATATATATATATATATATGCAAATATGGTTAAATACGGGAAAATAAGGCATACGACGCTGGCGTGACTAATGCGAGTCCTGCAGTCAAGGTCAAACAATCCGGTAATAAAAAGAAAAACAACCCCTTTAGCTGGTAACGACACCCAACAAGACAAAACCTTTTAGGGAAATAAATGGAAACCAACACATGAACAACGAAGGCATGTGTACCTTGGATACAAATACAATTGCTCACCTCCATGAACACCATTGCTTCTTTCTGTTATCCGCTACGTTCAGAAATAGCTTAATGGGAACGGCATCACTTTCTCTGTTCCCATGGGCACAACTGACCCCGTTCCCTTGAGCACCACTGACTGTTTCTATTTCCGTTACTAATCCGCCAAGCATTCGTGCTTAGCGCGTGCGATCGCGATCTAGGCCAGAGCAGGTTTTTGTGGAATTTGTTTGCAGGATCATTTCAATTCATTTGTTTTAGTACCTCCTTTAGCGAAGCAAAAATACATCCGATGTATAGTAGTTTATGGCGTGTACATTTTATGCCTATACATGTTTTTGCCCCACCTGGCACCGCGCGCTCACCCGGCTCGACTCCCCGCGTCTTGGACCTTGCGTCCTTGACCCTGATTACAGCGCCAGCTGTCTGTGGTCCGGGACTCACTGCTTAAAGGCTTAGATCAGCTTAGCTGCTTTGATCACGCAAGTTTTTTACACTGTTTTTTTATCCAAGCGGAGGAGCAAGATGTCAGTAATTGTATCGGCCGCGCGAGAAATGCCTCCACTAACCCGGCCGGGATCCGTTATTTTGGCGATGAGCCTCCAGATGAGCGACCCGCTCAATGGCGGATTAGTCACGGGGACGTTGGCTATTCTGAAGATTGCCGGTATGAAGTTCAGCCTGATTCGATCCGTCCGTAACCCGCCCAGTGGCGGATTCAGGGATGACATGGGGTCATGCCCCTCCCCCTAGGCTCCTTCAAGACCCGAGGTCGCAGTCGAACAGGTTGTGTTTAATATAGGCCGTGACAAGGCACGCAATACATGTGTCGCTCCAGCGGGCTTTTGGGTGACCGGAGAGGGCTATAATGCCGACAATTAAAGAGCCCCTGAGCCGACCTGAAGGGTTCCTGGGCTCACCTGAAGGGCCCTAGGCCGGGGTGAAGGGTCCCTGAGCTGACGAAAAGGACCCCTGGCTGATGGAGATGGTCTTAGGCTGATGAATAGGGCCCTCGAGTCGACAAAGTTCCAACGAACAGACGTCAAAAGCCCCGGTCCGGGCCAACGAGAAGGGCTTCTAGGCCGACGGAGGTAGCCCCGGGTTACTGGAATGGCCCCAGAGCTGACGGCGAGGGCTCGACAAGTAAAGAGAGACCCTTAGCCAACAAAGAGGGCCCTTGAGCCGACGTAGATGGTCACTACGCCAACGAGGCCCATTGGGGCCGGAAAGGGCCCCTTATGGCCGGAAAGGGTCCCTTGCGGTCGGAGAGGGTCGCTTGAGGCCGAAGAAGGTCCCGAGCCGATATGAAGGGTCTCTGGGCCCAGGGACACACATTATTTTCTTTAGAGGGTGCACACATTTTAAAGGCCCCTGGTAGTCTGTGCCACCTTCGAGTGATATGGGCTCATTGACTACTCGGGAGCCCTTGCCGTTGGCTCAGGGGCCCTCTTTGCTTGCCGGGACCCTCTACGTCAGGCCGAGGGCCCTTCCTATGACCCGAGATCCCCTCTTATTAGTCCAGGGGCAATCATATCTGCTTGGGCCACTCTAACGGCATAAGGGCCCTTCATACAGGCTCAGCCCATTCAATAGCCATGGATCCCCTCTGATGGCCAGGGGCCTTTTCCGTCGATCCAGGAGCACTCTTTTTTTGGCTTAGGAGGTGTATTTACTTGCCGGGGCCCTCTCCATCAGACCGAGACCATTTTCAACGACCCGGGGCCTCCTTTGTCAGTCCAGGGTCCTTCACATCGCACTGGATCACCCATTGGCCCGGGTACCTTTAATGTGGGCTCGGGGCCCTCTCCGATGACAAGGGGATCTTTTCCGGTGACTAGGGCCCTCTCTGTCGGATAAAATACTAAATAAAACATCATTTACTGCTCGCCACCACCAGCAAAACGTGTACAACGCACTTCGTGAGCTACGTGTTTGACATCCAGTCTATAATCGCTCGCCCTGTCAAACCTCGAAATATCGCATCGAGTGAGACCGTGTCACAAAACTACCTGATGGGTAGCCATACTATCTGATAGACTGACGAACACACATACAAACATTCCCCGACAACTTTGGAAAACCATCTGCCATGTATTAAATCTCCGATAAATATCTCCTGATATAGTTACCCGAAATTATATCTACGATTTTTAATTCACTTAGTATTTTTGTATAGTTAATATTCAGATGTCACAAAATCATCCACTCACAAAATGTCCCGGCCTAATAAGATCCACATGGATCTATGGTAGCTAAGCGTATCAATGGAAGATACCACAAGACACCACAAAGGAGACTGAAACGCCCTAATTAATGTTGTATCCTGCTTTCTAAGGAAACTGTCTACACCATTGTGTTGGTATGTCCAATCTCATCAAGATGACACACTCGAAAGCCGGTTCCGAATAATCCGTCAGGTTCACTACTTTCTAGCATAATTATGGTGAGTGAATAGTTATACAGCTGGTACCTCATCTTTGCCTGCACCTCTCGCATCGTAAATGACTTCATACCCTTCTCACCAACGACCGATCTTTTTTGTGACCCAATAAGCCAAGTTAAGTGGCAATTCACCGCTTATAAGGCGACTTTGAGAGTCAATCTCTGAGACTGGATATGCTTGGCATATTCGTATTATCATTCAAGTAACTTGTGTCACTCGTGCGTCAGCGTGGGTGTACTGTGCCGCAACACATCTAGGTCTGCGGTTCAGACTACCCATCAGCCGTCAGCGTGGGTGTACTGTGCCGCAACACATCTAGGTCTGCGGTTCAGACTACCCATCAGGCGGTTTCCGTGGCACGGTATCACTCGATGCGTCATTCCAAGGTTTAACAGGGCGAGCCATCATAGACTGGATGTCAACAGGTAGTTAGTTAGTTATTTGGGCTTAAGGGCGCGCCGACTACGAGGTCATTTAGCGCCCATGATGTTAACAGGTAGCTCACGAAGTGCGTTGTGCTAGTTTTGCTGGTGGTCCGCTGTGAGACGAAGTGCGTTGTGCACGTTTTGTTGGTGGTCCGCTGTGAGACGAAGTGCGTTGTGCACGTTTTGTTGGTGGTCCGCTGTGAGACGAAGTGCGCTGTTCACGTTTTGCTGGTGGTCGGCTGTGAGACGAAGTGCGTTGTGCACGTTTTGCTGGTGGTCCGCTGTGAGACCGCCGTTCTAGACTGCGCAGCGGTGAACGCGGCGGCACTGCCAGCGATCAACGGTTGAGTTCAATCATCTCAGGCTGATGTAAGCAAATCAACTGGAATTGCTGCAAGCACGCCATGCCACATATGTATTTTGGTGATAGAGGCTTTCCAGCGACTCTCCCCTCCCCATACGCTCTCCAGCTTCATTCTTTATTTCTAAGCAGAACGGTGTGGTGATCTTCGTCTATAATTTGGCGTTGCCTGTCGCTGACTAGTTAACGATACACACTTTTCGATAGTTCCTAAGTAGAAGAGCATCATTCAGAAAATAAACTCAGGTAGGATAAAATGAAAAACCACCGTTAGGAAGCTCTTGTCATGGAGAACCGGAAGCCAATATTACTCCAATGTAAGGACTTAAAATTAAATCCCTGGAAATGGGGAACAAGAACAAGCAGATTGTATTATTTGGGCATTGTTTTTAAAGAATAAACATATATTAATGTATTTATATTGATCATTGTGAAAAATGGTCACTAGAGGGTAAGTCAGGTCGGGTCATAATCCGGCTTGAAAACTAGATTCCGAACAATACATGTTAGAGACACAGGGAATACGTCACTGACAAGCTAATATAGCCAAGAGTTCAAAGCACAGCTGATGTCTTTATTTTCGGTCATACTTAAGTCCTCACAGGTCACAATAGGTCAGCCAGGTGACGCTATGTTTATATGGGAGAATGGCCTGGAAAATCTGAATATATATGCATAGGGTCCTTGCAACAGAACCATTGAAACAAAATGTGTGCGTACATCCGATATACGAAAATCCTAACGTCAAATCATGTCATGCCGTATGGTCAAGTCAAGTTCAAGCTCAAATACCTACGGTACATCACTTTTGAAGCATGCAATTTTTGTTCCAAGAAGAAATGATACCATACTGAAGCATCTTTGCCAACTTTTCAGCTTCTGACCTCGTGGCCTGACCTTAGGTCACGCTGGAATAATGCATAGAATGATAAAACGATCACTTCAGCCTACGTCTAAGTGTCCACTGTTTCGAAATTAATTCCATAGAAAGCTGAAATCAGGTCAAATATGATCAGATCACATAAGGTCAGGTCATTTCAGGTCATGGGTTGGACATTCAATGCCCTGTCTCACGACATAGATGGTGTCGAAACTCAATTCAGCTAAGACATCATGAGGAACAACAGCATTCTGAATAAGGTGGCATTGTGTAGAATGTAAATGACTTTTGACCTGATCCTATACCATTGACCTTTAACACATGTTTAAACTAGAATACTTATCACATGTTCTTCATCATTTTCGGCGTGAAAAGTACCAGAATTCAAGTTTACTCACGCAATGCGGTAAAACAAACTTGGGGAGTAACTTCACCTCAAGTCAGTAACATCGCCATTAACTAAAATATCCAAGCAACACGTTGCTCATCTTGATGAAATGAATGGCACATGATCTGAGTGAAACAAACAGCATAGAAGGTACAACAAAAATCACACGAAGCATACCGCGGACAATATAGCAGCATACCACCACAAAGAAATAATAGCACCTACAACAAATGCAACATAAAGAATACAACAATGACACGCTTCAGACTATGTACCGCTTTGTAATCTGCATATTCATTCAAATGAGAAAGCATGCTTTTTACTACAAAGGCGAAAACCGACTTGTCTGAGCCTCTCTTAGCATAACCAAGAGGTGAAGTATGCTATTCTTTAGCATGATTTGCCTGTGACCACCACGTTTGGCTTGCTGGCAGGAGCCATATCAAGACATTTCTGTCATTAAGCAGCTTTGCGTTTGCCAGGTCATAGATACACTGTGTCTACACTTTCTGGCGGGAGGGGGTGGTGGTATTGGAGGGGGGGGGGCTAACACCAAGCGATTGTTCAATATTACCTTAAAAATGTTTGTTTCTGGGAAATTTCCAGTCATGATTGAGAATTATTAAACCATGCCACGATGTGTCGGGCAACCGTTTTCAATCTTCAATGCATGCGTGCAATTGGGCAATCTCCCCAGTGCATGTTAGAGGATATGATCATGCAGGATTCACCCAGTTTTTTTTTCTTAGCTCTAGATATTGCACCCAAAGATTGCTTGCCGATACTTTTCTTTATTAACACATAAAACAGTCAACTTCCTGAACCAAATTTAGCATCTGCAATTCGGATTTACCATTTCATGTGTCCAAAAATATACACCAAAATACAAGCATTTTACACCTTTTCGTCATCCCTGACATACTTTTATCACATCGGACACCTAACCCAAAGTGAATTTGAGAACATTGCCCAGCCGAGAGGTTGTGGGTTCCAGTCGCACCTGCCGCTACTCTTCGTCCGCGACTAATCGGCGTGAGAGATTAGCGACGCATTTGGAACCCAAAACAGTCGACGCGTCGTAAAGCCGGGTACACCACCAAGTTAGCCTCGCGAGCACGAGCTCGGCCACTAGGCGCACGCCAGTGTTAAAATAAGTTTTTCATTAAGTGTGAGATGTCAAAACGAGCATGGTAGGACGTCAAAATTTGCTATGGAAATGATGTCGCTGAACACGTTCTTCCAACACAATTTTGATCCAACAGCATACTTATACACATACACTGCTTTGCTTGTTGCCAGATACTTGAATTAGGGATGACTATTTTAACGACAAAGATAAAAAGTACCTATGCTTACAAACTGATAATGTATGACAGACCAAATCATAGGCAATCATATTACCTGGAATTGTGTTAAGATATCTTTGCGTAGCTTGATCCGCAATGATGAACATAAGCATGATGTTGATCAATGAGATGCTGTTAATAAATTAGATATGAAGACATACAGACTCATCAAGAAGCATGGTGTCAATATTTCTTTGGAATGGACGCCGATTCAGTGTCCAAAAAGTGGTATATCCCACCCTATTTCACAATAGATTATCACTGGCGCACACCGCACGGGCGGGGCTGGCCGGCGGCCGCCGCGGCGCGTCTTGCCGTCGCTCCGTCTCCGTACGGCCGGCCACCGCCAAATCGATCAGAGAAGGTCGCCCGTCGGGGCAGGGCAGCGCACCGGGAACACTGCGAGGCGCATTGTGCTCGCGGACAGGAGCCGATGGCTGGTCGGGCGGCTGGTGGCGTGGCCGTCCGGCACCACCTGTTGGTGCTGACCGCGGCCGGCGCGGACAGGAGCCGATGGCTGGTCGGGCGGCTGGTGGCGTGGCCGTCCGGCACCACCTGTTGGTGCTGACCGCGGACAGGAGCCGATGGCTGGTCGGGCGGCTGGTGGCGTGGCCGTCCGGCACCACCTGTTTGCACGCCGACAGGAGCCGATGGCTGGTCGGGCGGCTGGTGGCGTGCCGTCCGGCACCACCTGTTGGTGCTGACCGCGGCCGGCGCGGACGGAGCCGATGGCCGGGGTCGGGCGGCTGGTGGCGTGGCCGTCCGGCACCACCTGTTGGTGCCGCGGACAGGAGCCGATGGCTGGTCGGGCGGCTGGTGGCGTGGCCGTCCGGCACCACCTGTTGGTGCTGACCGCGGCCGGCGCGGACAGGAGCCGATGGCTGGTCGGGCGGCTGGTGGCGTGGCCGTCCGGCACCACCTGTTGGTGCTGACCGCGGCCGGCGCGGCCAGTGCAGTGGCAACAGGTGGGTGCCGACCGGGGCCCGTGGTGCGGGGCACTGTTTGTGACGCGGCCGGCACACTCTGCCTGGTGGAATGGCACCGATACCTGGCTGATGGACGCTTAAGCTATCCGCTTGCATGCATGCGGGGGACATTTTCAGTGTTTTAGACTGCGATTTCGAAAAAGGTCTAGGTAGGGCAGCTCAGCAAATGTGTCCCAGCGTTGAAAACAATCACGGATATGACCTGCTTGTTGTAACATATTTTGGCTACTCCAAGTTGTTCCGAGTAGCACAGAAAATTGCATTGCCAATTTTAGGTTCACATCCCACAAAATATGCAACAACACAAAATGTAGATTGAAGGTGCAAGACTGAAAACAACATGATGGGAGAGGTATGATCTCCGCAGATAACAAGTATACAACAAGTATACAACAAGTATATAACAAGACAAGACCTCGTTTTTAATATTCATTATTTCCGTGTTATGCCCACAGGTGTAATGCTACATATAATGGAGGAGGTGTCATCCCCGAATCCCCTGATTGGGGATCCACAGTGGGTTGGGGCCGTCCTGTAACGGGTCTGGAGCACTGCTATGCTGTCAGTTGTGGGTTCTGTCTGAGAGTGGCGCGGCGGGATACCACTCTCAGGAGTGGGAGGTGGAACTGACTACTGGTTTGGGAGTCGGAGATGGAACTAACTTTACTGTTTTGAGAGTCGGAGATGGAACTGACTCTACTGGTTTGGGTGTCGGAGATGGAACTGACTACTGGTTCGGGAGTCGGAGGCGGAACTGACTTTACTGGTACGGGAGCCTGAGGTGGAACTGACTGTACTGGTTCGGGAGTCGGAGGTGGAACTGACTTTGCTACTCAGCCTCACCAGCAACAGATCAGCTGCCACATGGGAAGTATGGCCACCCAGCTGACAACCAAAGTCGGGAACCACTTACATTAGAAACATAGCAAGCATTTTGTGAGCAGTGACTTAAGCTCCTGCAAGCGCCTACAGTATCAATTATCCAAACTTGCTTATGTTCTAAATGATTTCACGACTACTTTGGACCGCCATTGTCTGCCTTTCTATTTCTTGACATTTCACGGTGCCACCTTATCCAATCTGACCTCCACTTTCGACCAAAATCCGCCTGATGAGATTGCTCCGGCTCTCGTCTGGTCTGTGTCGGCAGGTTCCTGTGTCAGTGTGGCAGTGTGGCAGTGTTGTGGCAGTGTGGCAGTGTGGCAGTGTGGCAGTGTGGCAGTGTGGCAGTGTGGCAGTGTGGCAGTGTGGCAGTGTGGCAGTGTGGCAGTGTGACAGTGTGGCAGTGTGGCAGTGTGGCAGTGTGGCAGTGTGGCAGTGTTATGAAATTCATTTAATTGTGAGAAGAAATCGACGATTTCCTTTCCTGCCATGATTGAAAGTATAATGAGGTGAAACGTTTTGGCCCACATTGACAAGGAATTCTGTGCTTTTAATAAAAATTAGATATATTAGATCTCAAACTTTTCGATAATCGATCATTTTCAAGAGTAACAATATTTTGTGCACATCAATTCAGGACAAAAATTATACACTGAAATCACGCTCCGAATTCGAATCGCATCTTCGCATATTTTGTCGCCTCAACAAGAAACCACCTTCACATCTCGCATGCACTAAGATCAACATACACGGTATGCACATTTCCCAATATCATACATCACACGGATCTCACAATTTCTGCAATCGCCGCCCTTATCGCTCTCTCGTCCCTTACCCCTCAAATCGCACTACACTGACGCTCCCTCCCCCTCTCTCTCTCTCTCTAACTATGTAATATATATATATATATATATATATATATATATATATATATATATATATATATATATATATATATATATATATATATATATATATATATATATATATATATATGTATATGTATATATATATACATATATATATGTATATACATATATATATGTATATATGTATATATACATATATATACATATATGTATATATGTATATATATATATATATATATATATATATATATATATATATATATATATATATATATATATATATATATACATATATACATATATATACACATACATATACATATATATATATATATATATATATATATATATATATATATATATATATATATATATATATATATATATATATATATATATATATATACGCATATACATATACACATATACATTATGTGTATATATGTGTGGCAGTGTGGCAGTGTGGCGTGAGACACCGGTTGCTGAGTGAGCGGTGCGTTGCGACAGCAGTGTGACCTCCGGCCGGCAGGTGTCCGTGGTGGTGTACTACGGGGCGCTCTGTCCAGACAGCAAGAGGTTCGTGGTGGACCAGCTCTGGCCCGCCTACCTGAGGATACCCAACGCTCTGCATATCACACTTGTGCCTTATGGAAAGACCGAGGTGAGCGACTGACGTCACGGTCACGTGACGCTTCGGGCTGATGCACGTGCAGCCCTGCACGCCAGTGCAGGATTTGCCATCTGATTTTACACATTTCAGGTCCGGAGGTAATCATTTGCCGGAATGCATCGAATGCGACACTTTTAGCCGGCGTGCGAGTTGAATGTCACCTTGGCCGGCCGATCAGCGCCGCCATCGGCATGTGTCAGTGGCTCCACGTCAAGTTAACACGGCATTCCAGGCAACGTGCTGCCTATGCTGGACACGGGGTCGTGATGCTCGTGTGTAGAGCCACCAGCGGACGACAAGTCCAAATAAGCTGAAGCGCACCTGCAGTATCAAAGGAATTTGCATGCAACAATTCGTCTCAATTAGCCCTGAAACGACACCTTTTGACATGAGTGTTACTCGGCTTCTCTGTGTCTTTGCTTGTTTAATTAGCATGACGATCCGACATGACATGCTTAATTGCATGACATCCGACGATCCGACAAGTCTGCATGCTTAATTGATCCAAAAGACCCCCATCATCTTGTATTTGCTGAAGCCATGGGCGATAACATGCAATCGCTATGTAATAATTGGCATGCTGATCATGTGCAACAAATATTGTCTTTCCATCAATGGCAGCGCGCTCATTAGGAATTTTAGGCACTGCCTAACCTGGTTTTAGCGACAAATTATTTTCGTTACGTGTTTTTTAATCAGTGGTCAATTCAAAGATGCATTATCAGCTTTCATCCTATCCATGAACTATTCCAATACTTAATTTCCTCAATTTCAAGAACCTATTTAACTGTCATAAATATACATCGCTATTGTATCTAGCAGCAGCGATCCCTCACTGAGACGACAGCCCTTCCAAACGTGTCACACAATTCTAGGCAACATCGAAACTACCGGAGCTTTCTCCTATTACGTGATGCGTAGGCGTCCGGCGCTATGACGCTTTGTGTTGTGGACACCTAATTGGCTTACACGTGATAGAAGTAATCCCAACGTGGGGAACCGTTAGACTGCCTGACCTAATTTTCCATCGAGATATGCCATCGTACTGCCTCTTTGATAACGTCAAATAATATTATTATAAAACAGGTGTTTGTTTATGCTATGTTATGCTTCAATTAATTGATTTTGTTTCGTTCTACCGACTAAATTAGTTTGTTTTCATGCATTCTCCTGCTAAATTATGCATTTTATATTTCCATTGCGTAACTAAAACATAGCGAGCTGCTTCCACTGCTCGGCCGTGCCTCTGCTCAAGCCACGCTGTCTCCGCCACCGTCAGTTGTACAGTCGTGTTATAGAGTTCCGGCCGTGCCTCTGCTCAAGCCACGCTGTCTCCGCCACCGTCAGTTGTACAGTCGTGTTATAGAGTTCCGGCCGTGCCGCTGCTCGAGCCGCGCGGTCTCCGCCACCGTCAGTTGTACAGTCGTGTTATAGAGTTCCGGCCATGCCGCTGCTCGAGCCGCGCGGTCTCCGCCACCGTCAGTTGTACAGTCGTGTTATAGAGTTCCGGCCGTGCCTCTGCTCAAGCCACGCTGTCTCCGCCACCGTCAGTTGTACAGTAGTGTTATAGAGTCCCGGCCGTGCCTCTGCTCGAGCCGCGCGGTCTCCGCCACCGTCAGTTGTACAGTCGTGTTATAGAGTTCCGGCCGTGCCTCTGCTCGAGCCGCGCGGTCTCCGCCACCGTCAGTTGTACAGTCGTGTTATAGAGTCCCGGCCGTGCCTCTGCTCGAGCCGCGCGGTCTCCGCCACCGTCAGTTGTACAGTCGTGTTATAGAGTTCCGGCCGTGCCGCTGCTCGAGCCGCGCGGTCTCCGCCACCGTCAGTTGCGAACACACGCATCTTGTCTGATTACTGATTGGCTCCCCGTCTGTGATTACTGATCAACTATTCTGGTTGTAATCACTGATTGGCTGCCCGTCTGTAAATACTGATCAACTATTCTGGTTGTAATCACTGATCGGTTGCGGTGGGCTCTGGCTACCGACTGGTGACGCTGGTTGCTACCACTGTGCTTGCCTCTGATCGCCGATCAGCTGATCACTAATCACTAATCGCTCACAAATTGGCTGCGCCGTCTGTGATCACTGATTAGGCGATCACAGATCTCTCTACTCCCTACTGTGCCTGGTTCTGGGTACGGATCACGTATTAGCTGCACATGGCTCTGACCGCTGACGGACTCCACCAGACTCTGACCGCTGACGAACTCCATCATACTCGTACCGCTGACGGACTCCATCATACCCTGACCGCTGACGAACTCCACCAGACTCTGACCGCTGACGAACTCCATCAAACTCTGACCGCTGACGGACTCCACCATACTCTGACCGCTGACGAACTCCATCAAACTCTGACTGCTGACGGACTCCATCATACTCTGGCCGCTGACGAACTCACCAGACTCTGACCGCTGACGAACTCCATCAAACTCTGACCGCTGACGGACTCCATCATACTCTGACTGCTGACGGACTCCATGTTACTCTGACCGCTGACGAACTCCACCAGACTCTGACCGCTGACGGACTCCATCAGACTCCAACCGCCGACGGACTCCATGTTACTCTGACCGCTGACGAACTCCACCAGACTCTGACCGCTGACGAACTCCATCAGACTCTAATCTCTGACGGACTCCACCAAACTCTGACCGCTGACGGACTCTATCAGACTCCGACCGCTGATGGACTCCATCATATTCTGACCGCTGACGGACTCTACCATATTCGGATCGCTGACGGACTCCATCATACTCTGACCGCTGACAGACTCCATCAGACTCTGACCGCTGAGTGACTCCACCAGACTGTGACCGCTGACGACCTGCTGGGTGCTCCAATCGCCGACTGAACGGCAGCCGGCTGCGCTCACTGACGACCCGTGCTCGACCTGGGCCACCGATTGAGTGCGCCGTTTGCGGTCATTGATTGGTGGTAACTGGTTGTGGTCACTAATGGCCTGCCCCGGTCCGCGTCCACTCGCGCCGTGGAAAATTGGTTTCGTCGACGGCGTGCAGTCCGGCTGGCATGACAGAGGCGATGCGACACTGTCCGGCTGGCATGACAGAGGCGATGCGACACTGCGACTCAGAGCATGTAGCGCTGGTCTGGCCAGTTTCAGGCCGCCAGCCGGCTGCCGGGACAGGGCCACGGCGTGGACTTGTCGATGGTTGTCCTTCCCTGGAAAGGTTCTGATGTAATCCTCCGCTCTTGAGATGTCCCGGCCGACGGTGGATAGGCCGTACGCAACAGCTAGGTAACCACCATGGAAATTAGGCATTATGATTATTCACAAGCGATGAATGCGTGCACTAAATAGACGATATGTCCTGCATATGGATGCATGCACAAGACCAGAACAATTTCACGATCGCGCCGCAGACTGGGTTCATACGAGAACATGGGTGATTTACGTCAATCACCACATGCGTTGAGGTTTTTGGATGCTAAGTTAAACCTGAAGAAGGTCAAATAAAAAGATACATTTCTAAACCCATGAATAGCAAGTGGTATCTGTATTTCTTGTCAGACCACACCGTCCACGCAAAAATACATGACTCCACGGCCTCGGACCACGCCATCCATACAAACACGTCAGACCACGCCATCCACACAAAAACCACGACGTCAGACCACACCGTTCATATAAAAACCACGACATCAGACCACGCCATCTATACAAAAACCACGACGCTACGACGTCATACCACGCAACTGCCATCGCCATCGCCTGTCCATCGGGTCGTAGCAACTGCCATGCAGTCGTGGCAACTGGCACTGCCACTGCCGCTGCAGCGTCCGCTACAGCGGCGCCGAATGCCGCCCAGAGCGGCGCCGGGATTGTCACCTCGCTTGTCGGCCCGGTCACGTCGACGGCAAATGCGGTCGAACAAGCGCGACATCAGGCCACTTCGTCGGAAGGCACGTGTCGTGGCAACCGTCGGAGCGAAGCGGAACCAACTGTCCCGAGACGGCCACCGGCAGCGCAGCTTAAATAAACACCATGCCTTGGCGAGCATTGGGAGCGCTTCGTGCTGGTACTTGTGTCCCCTCTTCACCGGCGATGTCCAGACGGTGAACGCGAACAGCTTGCGTCGATTTTGGCTTCGACGTTGTGGTTCATCGCGGCGGAGAATCAACAATAAAACAACGACGGTTTGATCCCGGGCGGTGTGAACTGGTGACGAGAGCGTGTTAATGACAACGGCACGGCGCAATATCGTAGCCGTTGTTGACGCTCAGTGGCAGCATTATTCAGCCGACAGGAGTTTCTTCGCCGACGATGGCTCGATTCTCAAGCGGCCATGGATGTGGTCGAGGGGATGTTCGAATATACGAATGAATTCCTAGCGCATTGTTTGGGTGACTAGCTTTTTTTCCTCGGAAGTCGGTGCTCATTGATGGTGATTCATGTTTGGTGCGATTTCATCGTCCCTTTTTATTTCTGGTTTGTATGTGTCATCATATTCGTCGCGGCCCTGGTCACCGCGAGCCAGGAAATATATGCTAATAATACTCCATCATTCAAATGCCAATTTACTATATAGCATACGCTAGTGGTATACTGATGTATGCGTTCATTTGTTCGATCGTCAACGGGCAATCCCATTAATAGATGAAGTCATAAATGTACACATGCATGCATACACACGGTTTCCATACAATAAATCGCCGACATCAGTGGACTACATAATATGCACATAGGCAGCCACACTTTGGTAACTGCTTGACAGAATAAACGTCGGATTCATAGTTCCCCAGAAATTGAATTGTCTATCAGACAATTGGATTGGACTATGGGTGTCAAGGCAAATAATTCACGAGCCATTCCAATCATTATTCGAGATAAATGAGCAAAGTAATCTTCTGTTTGATAGCGATAAAACATTTCCGTTTATGCTCATTGTTTGGTTGACTTCTTGATTCCTTCATCACAGAAATTCGAGCAATAAAACAAACGAATAAAATCTTACGCATTGGTCTCGTGCTCATTTTTGGTAAGATGGCATGCCTTGTTAATGGAGATCTTGTTCGTCTCACTCACATAGTAATTACATGTTGAGCTGCAATGGCGCCTGAAACATTCGGTAATATCGCGAGGATATCCTGGTTTTGACTTCCATGGAATTTCCACTTACGATGGAAAATCATGCAACAACTGCGCAGTGTTTGCATCAAACAGAGTGCAGCAACGGTTAAAGGGACGAGCGGTTCAAAGTTAGTTCCAAGAACGTCGAAATGTGAAAGGAACATTTTTGAACCTTTGCGGTGAGCATTGCTTTCATTTTTTTAAATTAATATAACTGCATCTGTTTCCCCGGACGATCTTGAGAAACATATTTTCGCATCTTGACCAACAAAACAAAAACAAGCAGAAAAGCAAGGGGTTTTCTTCACTTAATGCAGGCGGCGTGGGTAAACGTCAGCGGAAATAGTGAAGGTGTTCTACAATATAAATGCCTTATAAGATAACCAGAAGACCTCTTATCAGTTGTAGCTTCACTTCAGACTTGGATGAGGGTCCAGAATATGAAGTGTACCCCACGAGCTTATTGCTTAGTGGGTGAATTTGGTCTTAAGGTGCATGAGCTACAGTCACCAACAGTGCATACACTTTATGCTACATTTGCTCCAGGCAGAGCTATGTGAACTTCAAGTGTCTGTCCGTCCGGAATTTTCACTGACGACGTACGTCTACAGCCATACGCAGTGTCAGTTTGAACCTTCGGACTCTCAGTAATCGCGCACCTCAGCGTCGCTTGTGAACCATGCGCATCGCATCTTAACACGCACATACAATCGCTCTCCGCCGCCTACCGTCTCTAGCCAAAAATCACGAAACCACCACCACTATACCGTCCCTGGCTCCTTCCTCAGGTTCTAAAACCACCACCACCATACCGTCCCTGGCTCCTTCCTGAGGTTCCAAAACCATCACCACTACACCGTCCTTGACTCCTTCCTCAGATTTCAAAACCACAACCACTATAATATACCCTCCCTGACTCCTTCACCAGGTTCCAAAACCATCACCACTATAATGTACCGTCTCCGGCTCCTTCTTCTGGTTCCAAAACCACAACCACCATGCCGTCCCTGACTCTTTCATCAGGTATCCCCCGCCAAAAAAAAGAAAACACATGCACACTGGGTGGCACTGCAGCAGCCTGAGAGTAAGACGTTCTTCGGGGAACGTGCGGTGTCATGTGTAATCTGTCCGATGCTCCATCGTGTGACGGTGGTCTGTCTGATGATCCATCGTGTGACGGTGGTCTGTCTGATGATCCATCGTGTGGCGGTGGTCTGTCTGATGATCCATGGTGTGGCGGTGGTCTGTCTGATGATCCATCGTGTGACGGTGGTCTGTCTGATGATCCATGGTGTGACGGTGGTCTGTCTGATGATCCATGGTGTGGCGGTGGTCTGTCTCAGGCTCCATAGTGTGACGATTATCTTCCTCAGGCTCCATAGTGTGACGATTTTCTGTCTCAGGCTCCATAGTGTGACGATTTTCTGTCTCAGGCTCCATAGTGTGACGACTGTTTGTCTGTGGCTTCACCTCATAATGACTGTCCATTGTGTGATGATCCATTGTGTGATGGTGGCCTGTCTGAGCCTCCATTGTGTGGCGACTATCTGTTTGATGCTCCATTGCTCGACGATTTTCTGTTTGAGACTCCATAGTGTGACGATTATAATCTGCGTGAGGCTCCGTTGTGTAGCGGTGGCTGGTTTGAGGCTCCATGGTGTGACGGTAGCCGGTCTGAGGGTCCATGGTGTGACGGTGGCCGGTATGAGGTTCCATGGTGTGACGATTGTCTGTCTGAGGCTCCATTGTTCGCTGGTAGCCGGTCTGAGGCTCCATTGTGTGACGATTGTCTGTCTGCGGCTCCATTGTGTGACGATTGTCTGTCTGCGGCTCCATTGTGTGACGATTGTCTGTCTGCGGCTCCATTGTGTGACGATTGTCTGTCTGAGGCTCCATTGTGTGACGATTGTCTGTCTGAGGCTCCATTGTGTGACGATTGTCTGTCTGCGGCTCCATTGTGTGACGATTGTCTGTCTGCGGCTCCATTGTGTGACGATTGTCTGTCTGCGGCTCCATTGTGAGCCGGTGGCCGGTCTGAGGCTCCATTGTGTGACGATTGTCTGTCTGCGGCTCCATTGTGTGACGATTGTCTGTCTGCGGCTCCATTGTGAGCCGGTGGCCGGTCTGAGGCTCCATTGTGTGACGATTGTCTGTCTGCGGCTCCATTGTGTGACGATTGTCTGTCTGAGGCTCCATTGTGAGCCGGTGGCCGGTCTGAGGCTCCATTGTGTGACGATTGTCTGTCTGCGGCTCCGTTGTGTGACGGTTGTGCCGCTGATACTCCGCAGCGCATCGTGCGGTCTGTCCGAGACTGCAGGAGCCTACCACCTCCACGCAGGCATCGGCACACCGGCCAGCGCGTTCCCAGAGCTGGCGGGGCTAAAATCAATAGTCTGCCACTTGCATGACCGGCCAACGGCGGCTATCGGGTTCCGCATCCAGCTCACCACAAATTACAGACCGAAACACAACACGGTCACTGCCGTGCGGCTCACGGTACGCCGTGACGCTAATTGGACGAGTCCCGCGCATTGCGCCTGCGCACTGCAATGTACATTTATTGGTAACTAGATTGCGAATTATTGTAACTGTTGTCGATATCGTTGAACTAACGGCTGATAAATTCAAACTGCACGGATGAGGTATGCATGTGCGTGTGTGTGTGTTTTGAACGACGCCAACGCGACAATGCATTTGCCAGTTCGTTAATATGACGGACAAATTACATGGGGCCACATCATTCTTGGTTGGCTGACTTTGTGCGTCCTGTGGGCTAGTCATATCATAGCACCGTGGTGTTACCGATAATGACGGGGCCTGAGCGGCTGTTACGTGCATTGAGTTCCGTCCTCTCGTGAGATGACGCAACAGTATGGTTGTGATGGTCGTGCTGCTGAGGAGCTTGGCAACTGCGATCGGCACTCGAGACTCCTCGTCCGAACACTGGAGGATGCTGACACCGCCGGTGCCGATAGCCTCACGAGTGTCCAACTTCTATTCGTCCGACTTTAGATCCCGTTGACAAAGTTATCTGTCACCCGTTCTGCACGTCTCGCTAGCACATCCACCTGAAGGGCGGACGAATGGAATTCCCAGCTTTGTTTCGTCTAGGATAGGTCCAAAAGAGAAACCCAGCTGCTCGACTATAGAGAACAGTCAGTAATGGCGATAACCACCCAAATTTGACTTCGCGCTAGCTCAGTATTTTTGGGGTGGGGTCGAGCCTGTGCTACTTTGGGTAACGCCATTGCTGACTGTTGTGTTACTTTGTCACCTTTTGGCTGATTATTTGCGATAAGCTGGCGGTGCATCGCTTTGCAGAGCTTCCGCACTGTAGGTTGGAAATGTCGCACCTACCTACAACATACAGTGCTTGTAATACTAGTAAGAAATAACTCGTGATTGGCTCAATTCCGGACGAAATTAAAAGCAACATGGTGGTGTCTAATATTGGGATATCGATGGGTAAGAACACCATATTGAAGCCCAGGCACTATACTTCGGCCCTTCAGTGCATTGGCGTTGAAGCGCCTATGCACTCGGCTGGGAGCACGCGGGAGGGAAGTGCCATCATCATTTTTTCGCGGCACCTCCGGATCCGAAGATCCGATGACTTTGTATCTAAGATATCGGTTGGTGCTCATACTTCATCTGTCAGTCGCCCTTGTACACCGCTTGGTTCAGAATAACCCACATGTCCTCGATTAATCGAAACTGGCCCATGGCCCCATGCCACCACCCCGCATTGGGTCCGCCATTGCTCAGGACCTCTGGCTGTTTAGGAGCCCTCTTTTGTCACTGAGGAAGACCCTCAGGGGACCCCTCTGACCAGTCAGAGACAATCGCGTGGTTCCTCTGTCTGATCAGATGCCCCTCTTTTGTCACCATGGGGCCCAGTAGCCACTGTGGTTGCTCAGACGCTCCTCTTGTGAATTAGGAGTCCCAATCTGGTCCCTCTGCCTGCTCAGGCCCCTGC